>JAOXYA010080450.1:0-11345 GCA_028565675.1 Sorex palustris
TACCGAGAGTATTCAATATGCCAGACACAGTAACAACAAAATCTCCAATGGAGACGTTACTGGGCCCGCTCGAGCAATTCTTAATTTGACAGTTCTGCAGCAGGCAGTGCTGAGTACCACACCCAGGCCTCCTGCATGAACTCAGCCCAAGATACCTCCCCAGAGATTTCACACAGAATCTTTTTTTTCGTTTGTTTTTTGTGTCACACCCGGCGATGCACAGGGGTTACTCCTGGCTTTGCACTCAGGAATTACTCCTGGCGGCGCTTGGGGGACCATATAGGATGCTGGGAATTGAACCCGGGTCTGCCACATGCAAGGCAAACCCACTATACCCGCTGTACTACAACTCCAGCCCCCCATCCTTATATTTATGCCATTTATTGTGCCCTGCTTTTTTTTGTTTTTGGGGTCACACCTGATGATACTCAGGGGTTACTACTTGCTCTGAACTCAGAAATAACTCCTGGCTCACAAGTGTGTCTGCGGCAGAGTGTAGGTAAAATAGATAAGAGACCAGTATGACAATAATAGCTAGAAATGATCATGCTGGACCAAGAGGTAGGCTGGGGGCAGGGGTTCGGGTATGATGGGAGAGAAACTGGGGACACTGGTGCTGGGAAATGTACACTTGTGGAGGCATGGGTGTTAGAACACTGTATGAAACTGTATGAAACCTAATCATGAACAGCTTTGTAAGGGTCTATCTCACAATGATTCAATGACAAATAAATAAAATAAAATGTAAACAGATTAAAAAAATTACTCCTGTCAGTGTATGGGGGACCATATAGAATACTGGGGTTTGAATATGGGTCGGCCATGCAAGGAAAGCCCCTATATCCTCTAGCCTGCAATGCGTTGTGTTTTAATATACTTTTCACAGATAATGTTTTCATCTGATATCTTCCTAGAACTTCTTGTTTTTGTATTACTCACATCATTTCCCCGCCCCCTCCCCCAATCTCCTCAAGAATACTTAAGCTTTACCATAAAATCTTGGTCCATAGACATCAATAATTCTGCTTAAATAGTTTCTGTGGCTTGATTTATTAACTTTCTTTTCTAGTAGAACTTCTCTTATTATCTTGATGGATGAATTCCAGTTGGTCTGGGGTGTTAGTTCTCAGTCTGGTAATATGCCTTGAGAAAGGCCAAAGGCATAAACGGCAGGAAAACGATGCGCCCCAGGGCAGGGAGCTGCACAGATGCCCTTTACTGCCTACACCCTATTTGCTTGGCATATACCTGGTCTCAGTCAGGCTGCACCTTGAGCTCACTAGGAGTGGCTGCTCTGGTAGGAAGTGGCCCTCCAAGTGGAGTTCCACTGGCAGTCTTGGGGATGGGATTGGAGGAATGGTAATGGAAGAGTAAATGCCTTCTTGTGCCTTTGCCCATTTGGGTCAGTTTCTCATTCCAGTGGAACTCTCCTTTCTAAGCAAGATAGTTGCTTAGAAAGACTGAGAGAAAGGAAATATGTATTCAAGGAGAAGACAGGCTTCTCCAGAGTAGAATAAAGCAAGCAAAGATACATAGAGACAAGCAACTGAGATGTGTTCAAGGGAGAGCATGAGCTTAAAGAGCAAGACCAGCCGAGCTTTGAGATGTGCCCTAGACTCCCTCTGGACTACAGCAGACAGTTTCTGTACCAGGGGATAGGCCATGAGTGTTCCAGAGAAGGTGGGATCGGAAGCAGAAACATCCCTAAAGAGGAGGGGAGTGGAGAGGCTAAACATTCAGGTGCTGGGGCCAGTCAAACATTCATTGATTCCACTCTGAAGCTTGGACTCCGTGTTGGCAGACAATGGCAGTCCTTCCTTTCTCTGAAACAGACTAACACACTCAGCCCCTGAACATATATATTTTTTAATCAAGTGTGTATGTGTGTGAGTGTGTATGAGTGTGCGTGTGTATGTGTGTGTGAGGTAGGGGCACACCTGGCAGTGCTCAGGGGCTATTCCTGCCTCAGTGCTCCGGGATGATGCCTGGTGGTATTTGGGGGACCATTTGCAGCCTTGGGGATCTAACCAGAGTTAGCAGTTTGCAAGGTGAATACTTCACCTTTCTCTGGCTCACAGGGACCAAATCTAGGACCATTGCCACTTTGAGCACATTGTTTAGTCCGTTCAGTTTTTCTAAACCTCAGTTTCTTCATTTGCAAAATGGAGATGATAATGGTGGCTATCCTTAAGGTTTCTGAAGCTTTCAGGAGACAAATATCAAGTGATCAGAATAATGCCCAGCACATTGAATGCTCACAAAAGTGTCAACTGTTGGGTTGGGGAGGTGGCACAATGGGCTGAAGCATATGTGTGGTGCACCAGGGGACCCTGAGAACAGAGTGACCACTGGTATGAACCTCCCCCAAAGGTAACTATCCATACTAATTTTATTTGACCAAATATATTTGTACTGGGGATTAGGAAGGAATTGGGAACAGCTTCTAAGAGATCAATGAATCTCTTCTTGTCCTTGGGGCCAACTAGTTACCTGGAAGGTCTGTGAGAAGAGAGAAGGCTAAGGCGGAGCACCTAGAATTTTGGAGATGAATATAGAGTGGGCTTCACTCTTATAAAAGTGTCAGTCATCAGGGGCTGGAGCAGTAGCACAGCGGGTAGGGCGTTTGCCTTGCACACAGCTGACCCAGGTTCGATTCCCAGCATCCCATATGGTCCCCTGAGCATAGCCAGGAGTAACCCCTGTGCATCGCCAGGTGTGACCCAAAAGCAAAAAAAAAAAGTGTTAGTCATCAGGGCTGGAGAAGTAATACAGCAGGTAGCATGCTTGACTTCTACATGGCCAACTTGGGTTTGATCTCTGGCACCCCATATGGTCCCCTGAGCATCGCCAGGAGCGATTCCTGAGTACAGAGCCAGGAGCAACCCCTGAGCACCACCAGCTGTGGATCTCCCTCCAAAATAAAACAAAACAAAAAAATTTTCAGTCATAAGTCACCAAGGTTGGAAGTAATCTGGGGTGGGGAACAAACAAATGTCCATTTCCAAAGAGAACTGTAGGTTGGGCCTTCAGGAGAGAATTCTGGGGAAACTAATCTTTTCCTCCCAGTTCTTTGCTTATTCTTCCTTTTTTAATTTCTTAAGGGCAGGACTGTGAGGAGACTGAATAACCACAGGGATGGCTGGAATCTCAGTCTTGTTTCTCATCAGCCCACTAGCCCTTGTCCACTGAGCACAAGAGACAAAGTACCTTGGGGTACACAGAACTTTAGGGGCCCAGGAAAATGTCTCATCTCTTTCCAAATCAGATGGCAATGGAACTTTCAGGCTGCAGCATATGTTTTAATATACCAATGCATGCCTGAATATACTTTTTAATAGTTTCCAGGAGGGGCCTTGAGATGACGCTGTTCCAGGAAGTCAGAATGAGTCTCTGGCTAATCCTGGGACCATCTGCAAGTGGCTTAGCTCCAGAATCTTCCCAGGGAAGTAATTGTACCCATCACTGCCTGGGGAGCTGTGGGGTGACAGACTCAGGCATGTGGCATTAGCACTGTGTGGGCACCAGTAAGCCCTCAACAAATAGGACTTAATTGCTTAACTCCCTTTGGGACTTGCGTCTTCCTTAGGGACCCAGAAGGAAGGTTAGGTATGGGATTTTATGGGACACTGGGGGAACAAATGACATAATGCTTTTTATTTTTTAGTTGCACAATAGACTACAGAGATAACCTCAAGTGGAGAAACAGATGCAGACTTCAAAGCAAGGCCAGGCCATGCAGAAATCTATAAAACACCAATGATAGCCAAAGTGCCATCTCTTGAGTTTTCAGCACAGGACCCCAGGTAGCTAAAGTCCCTGAAGAAGCTCAGGAAGCAACAGATTGAATGGGTGATGAGGGAGTGGATCCTGGAGGAATGAAAAAAGACCCTGGGCTGCTTCCCTTGCAGGCTGGCGCGAAAGTTCCTAGATATAACTTTCTCTAAAGGGAAAGGACACTAGTATTAAATGACTGCTGAAGATTATATGTCTCTAATCCAAAAGGAAACCGGGCCCTGGGGGCTAACATGGCTTGAATAAGATCCCACAGCTCCAAAGCAGAGATCCAAGCTTGCCATCACACTTCACTGCTGGACTTGGGGCCCGTGGTGCTGCTGCTCTCTGACAGGAGTGGAGACCTGCTGGCCTCTGTACAGACCCTCTGGAGGCCTGTGTTTGTAATACGATTCATTCCACCTCCTTGAGGCCTCTTGTAGGTACCACTGGAGCTGGCAGCCTCACCCAGGGCCCCAGCAACCCAGGAGGGTCCACGCCAGGTAGGCAGGTCTGGAAGTTGAGCAAAGAACGGGTCTCTTTGTCTTTGAGTTTGGCACACCTTCCTCTCCTGCCTCAGGCCAGCATGTAGCCACCACCTGTGAGAATTTCAAACCACATGAGAGGCTGCAGCCCAGCTCTGCCTACCTCCCGGCCCTGCTCAGGAATCCACAAACACGACTAGCTCTGGCCTAAGCACAGTCTCCTTCCTCTCTTCCTACCTGGGATCTAGCTTTCTAATAAGGAACTTCTTTTTGCTTTTGTTTTTGGGCCATACCTGGCAATGCTCAGGGTTCTGTACTCAGGGATCACTCCTGGCAGGTTTAGGGGAACCATATAGGATTCCGTGGATCGAACCCAGGTGGGCTACATGCAAGGCAAATGCCTACCTTCTGTACAATTGCAGTGGCCCAAAGATAAGGAACTTTTTTGGCAGAAAAACCAAGAGAGATGCTCTCTGCTAGATCCCAAAATGAAGATTAGGATGTCAGAAGCTGTGATGCCAACAATTGCATTGGGAGGCAGGATGGATGGGCGGGGACAGTACAGGGGTAGGATGCACAGGGCTCAGAGATCAACCAGAAGAGGCCAAGACATAGCTGCTTCCAGAGGCCCTCAATTCATAGCATGCAAAGTCGCTAAGACTTAACACTGGCACTCCTGAGCAACCTTGGTTTACCCTTGGTTAAAGAGGTTCCTCCATGGGATTGTTTACCTTTATGTATATCTTCAGTTTTTTTTTTTTATTTTGAGGGCCACACCTGGTGATGCTCAGGAGTTCCTCCTGTATCTGCACTCAGGAATCACTCCTGGCATTGCTTGAAGTCCATATGGGATGTCGGAGATCAAACCCATATCTTTACTAAAAAATAAAATATACCGAGGGCATCCCATGGTCCCCCAACCAGTGCCAAGAGTGGTTCCTGAGCACAGAGCCAGGAGTAACCCCTGAACATTTCTGGGTGTGGCCCCAAAACAAAATAAATTTAAAAAGTAAGTAAAGTTTATGTTAAACTAACACTGCTGGCAGTGCTTTGGGGACATGTGGTGTTGGAGACCCAGCTCAAGGCTCCAGCATGCTAAGTGTGCTCCAGCCCTTCGAGTGACCTTCCTCACACATAGAGAGAACATTTTAAAAATAATTTAAGGCTAAATTATTTCAAAATATGAGTTTTTTTTATAAATTAAAAAGATATCCTTTCCCCATGGCATCCCCGCTTTGCTTTTATGAGATCAAACCGGGATTCTCCCTCGTGCCAGGCAAGTGCCCTACTGTTGAGCTATACCTCCATTTCCTCTTTTATTTATTTTTACTTTTCATTTTATTGAAAAAGTAGAAAAAAGTGTGTGTGTGTGTGTGTGTGTTGGGGGGGTGGGGAATGTTGCAGCAATTATAGTTCCCAGGGAGTTTTATAATCTGTGATGAGACATGTGGGGAGTTGGAATTTGGAGGCTTGAAGGGGATTCTCCCTTAATTCAACACAACTAAGATAGCTCCTCATCTCTGTAGCTTTTCTTCACCCTTAAATCAGGGAGCCACCAGATTCTGACAGCCTAAGAAGACCCTGGGGGCCAGGAATGATATCAGCTTCCACAATGCTTTCCTGGGGGCTCCAAGGGAGTCTGGGGACAAGGGGAAGGGAGGGCTGACTTGTCAAGGGCAAACTGAAAATTAAGAAATGATTATGGACAATAAGAGTAAGTGCTACAAGAACCAGCTTGGAACTTGGCTCTTGTTAAGAAGGTACAGCATCTCCAGTTTCCTGTGGATATGCTTCCCAAAATATCTCTCTTCTATTCTAGACCTTGCTTTTTACATACTTCTGCTCACCCCCAAGAAAGGGAAACCACACCCAGCTGCTCCTTGCCAGAATGTCAGAAAAGTTCAAGACCCTGAACTAGGCATGAAATGGCTCTGCAAAGCCAGGTCCATGGTTGACACAGACATTGTGGAAGGGGAGCATTTAAGGGATCCCCCCCCCAGACATAACATATTCCTCTCACCCACTCTAACATGCAGCCACCCTCAGCCTGCCTTGCCAGCCAGCATGGGACCCACAGAGCCAGGACGAGCCATGCCCCACCCTAATGGGGTTCCAGTCATCCCTTCCCTTCCATTCTCCACTCCTCTCAGGAACCTCAATTCTTTGTTGTCCCTTGGCCCCCCTCCCTACCTCCTCTAATCCCTGTAATTTTGGGGGTAGTCTTGGATGACATGAGACAGGTACTTGATATACCGAGATGTTTCTTTGACTTGGAATGACACTTCATCTAGTACTTCAAAGGTACTTCATGAAGTACTTGATGGGTACTTCATCTACTGCCATGTGGCTGCTGGGGTTCAGGCCTCTGAGATTTTATTGCTTTAAGCATCTCTATATTCCACTTTTGTTTTGTACTGTGTTTTGAGGCACACCCAGTGGTGCTCAGGACTCTGTGCTCAAGGACCACTCCTGGTGGGGTTTGGGGATCCTATGTGGTGCCAGGGATCAAGCCTGGGTCAGCTGCATGCAAGCATGCTCTCTGCTGTGCTATGGCCCCAGTTCCTGCATCTCTATATTCTTCTTGCTATGCTTTTCCTGTCCATCAGAGGGGGGTGGGGCTCCAGTAGTCCCTTCCCTTCCATCCTCCACTCCTCTCAGGGACCTCAATTCTTTGTTGTTCCTTGGCCCCCTCCCTACCTCCTCTAATCCCTATAATTTTGGGGTAGTCTCGGATGACCTGAGACAGCATCAGAGGGGGATGCTTCTAATCCAGCTCCTCTATCCAAACCATCTGCTTGGGTCTGGTCACCTCTAAATTCACTACTGCTTGTTGTCTACTTTTCAGGTGCCTAGACTCATTCATCATTCAGTCACTCAACAAACCATGCGAGGCAACAACTGTTTGCTGGGCATACAACCCTGAATGAAATAGGACCAGGTCTTACCATCTACAGGCTCTGCACTAAGCATTTTCTATGGAGTGTGTCTGATTTAGCCTGCTAGAGAAATGCTTCCTAAGGAGCCCAGTGAACTGACCATAGAGGAAGGGGCCTTCTAAGGCTATTACGGCCTGGTCAAGAGGCAAGGGCAGGGATCCCATAGACCAGGTTCACAGACTCTGGAGCACAGAGCTTCCTCTCTTAGTCCCACCCACTCCCACTCTTCCAAGGAACTCCCGGGTGCTCCTCCCACATCAAAAGACCTGGTTGAAGCAGCCCTCTGCTTGATGAGGATGCTCAGGAACTAGGGCGCTGCCTTTCCCTCTGGAGCTGTCTGTCCAGTGCCCCCAGGGATGCTGCTCTCAGAGTTTACTGAGCTGACCTCTCCACGCTTTCTCTTCTCAAGGCTTTTCATCTCATCAAATCCAAACCTTTCCTGCAACTGGAGCCTGTGCGGGCGCCAGCCACCGACAGGCCCATTTTGCAGATGGGGCAAATCTAGGAACGGAATGACTCAAGTCCTTTAGCACCTCTAAAGGTGCTGCCCTCTCCTGCGGGGAGTGGGATGGGGGAATGTTTGGCCTCTACCCAAAGCTTGGCTTGGGGCTCCTTAGGGATATCGGGCATGCGCCTTCCAGTAACTAGAAATTTCAGCGTGACAGGGACGCCTGCGCCTGAAGACTGGTTCTCAGGGCGCTTCTCGGGATTCGGTCGAGGTTTTCCTAGGTTGGGGAGTTCGTACACCGCCAGAACCCAACCCCTCCGAGGAGGATCAACCTCCTTCCTTGCATCCGCGATCCCCGCGCTCGTGCCGACCCCCTGGACCAGCGAGGAGTATGTGTGCGCGGGGCCACTGGGAACCCTCGTGCCCCCACGACCGGTTTCCCCTTTTGCCGAGCCCTGCCGGCAGGTGGACACCGCCGCGCTGCCCGCCGCCCTAGCCGGTCCCGCGCGTCTTACCTACAGGTCGAGCCCCGCGCGCCGCCGCTGCCGCCCGGAAAGCTCGGCCCGCCCGAGCCAGTCCCGGCCTCGCCCCGCCCAGCGCAGGTGATCGGGAGGCGCCGCGCGGGGCTCCGCGGCCTCGGCCAGTTCTGGGGGCGCCCGCGACAGGACCTGGAGTGGCGGCGCCTCCCCGTGGTGTCCTCGCGCCTCTCCCGCTTCCAGCGCGGGCCAGGGGCCTCCCACCCACCAGACCAGAAACACAGGGGCCGGGCTTTACACACACACACACACACACACACACACACACACACACACACACACACAAGCACGCACACACGCATGCACACACACACACACACCTGTAAGAGGACAGAAAGACGGACTGGATCTTACATACAGGCACACACACGTAAGAGGACAGAAAGACAGGGGCTGGGCCTTACACACAGGCATACGCACATGAACACACAGACACCACACACTCAGGCACATACACACATACACCTGTAAGAGGACAGAAAGACTGGGGTTGGGCCTTACACACACACACAGGTGCACACACACATGCCTATAAGAGGACAGAAAGATTGAGGTCAGGCCTTACACACACACGCACGCACACACACACACACGCATGCACATACATATGCACATACACGTGCACACACACCTGTAAGAGGACAAAAAGATGGGGCTGGGCCTTACACACATGCACACACACACACTCACACCTGTAAGAAACAGAAAGCCAGGGAACTGGGCCACACACACACACACACACACTCACACCTGTAAGAGAACAGAAAGACAGGGAGCTGGGCCTTATATACACACGCACAGCCTCCCCCCCCCCCACACACACACATGTGCACACTGCTGGATGTGCCCTGAGCAATCTGGGTAGGTTATGCTGATCTGACTGAAGGTTTGAGAGACTAGAGTTGACACAAACACAGTTATGGCAGATGGTGTGACAGCCAGCAAGTGTCACAAACTCTACTCATATCCAGTCAAGGGGTCGCCAGCCCAGCTCAGCTCTCTGTGCTGGCACACAATAGGCCCTCAGTCAGTATTCCAGAGGGAGGTAAGAGTCCTTAAACAGGGAAACCCCCACTAGGCAAACTGGGGCTCAGAAAGCAGTGATGAGTTCCAGTGTTGCAGGTGCATGGTGGCACCAGGGACACAGTCAGTTTTCCTCAGTCTGTCTGCGAGTTATTTCCAGAAATGGTTTGATTATTGTGTGTCCCAGGGTGCCTATGAGATGCTCTCCAAACCTGGGTAACTTTCTCTCAGGTTGACTGAGAATTGCGTTTTCCTAGGAAAATCCAAAGTGGTGTTTATTAGCAGGGATCTATTAAGAAATATAATTCTGTGATTCTCTTTTACCAAAGATATGAGGCATATTCTTGACTTCAAGAGTTTCCCTGCAGTGGGAGGAGCAGCCAGGAGAGAGGCAGGGGAAATCCAGGGAGAGAGTGCTGGCTTTGAGACCTGAGTGCCAAGGATCAGGGCATTAAAGGGGACCTCAAAAACCCCCTGAGCACTGGGCGAGACTGCTCAAAGGGCTAAAGCACAGGTTTTGCGGAAGCTCTGGGTCTATCCCCGTATAGTTCCTGAGGTTTGGGGAGCCGTATTCCAGAAATCTCTGTAGACTGAGTGATAAAGGTGAAAGGGTGTCTTATTTATAACAAACTCCTTTCAAACTCAACCAAGTGTTAACGAGATGATTTTTGAAAGCACTGCCAGAGCCAGCAAAGAGGATTGAGGATTGTCTTTAGTGTAAACCCACCTTCACCCCCACATCTGGGAGATGTGGGGTCAAAGCTGGAGGTTAAATCCATTGCCAATGGCCAATGATTTTATCCACTATATCTATAGAATGGCCCATAAGATGGGCCGGACACGTAATCTAGAGATGACCACTGGACTAGAGCTCTTACCGACTGGATTCCACGAAACATCAAAAGAACACGTGGCCACCCACCTACGAGATAGTCAGACTTCCTTGTCAAAATCCTGAATGAAAGTTTCAAAGCTCTTCGTATTCCTGGAGCAAGCAGACGCCACTGAGCTACACTAGCACTCAACAGGGATGGATGGAGACGTCACTGAGCTACACTAGCACTCAACAGGGATGGATGAAGACGTTACTTGGTGCCCGCTTGAGCAAATCAATCAGCAATGGGATAATAAGTATACAATTGAAGTGATCTATAGAATGGAGCTTTCCTAAAAGCAAACAAACCATAAATGCTAAAACTCCATAAAGAAAGGAGCTTCTGGATGTCACCCTGCGTATATCTGCAACTGGCTATTCATTTCTATCCTTTCATACCCCAGGTTATGAACTGGTGATCTAATGAGTAAATGGTCCCGAGTGCTCTGAGCTGTTCTAGCAAATTAATTGAGCCTGAGAGGGAAGGGCCTCTGAATTATATGGGATCATCCGACCTACAGTCACAATTTGTGCTTGCAATTGGTTTTGAAATGGGCAGAGGAAGATAGCATTGTGAGCCAGAGCCCCTATCCCATGGGACCTGATGCTTATTCCTGGGAGGGGTGTCAGAATAGAAAAATCACAGGCTCCCCAGCTGGTGTTGCAGAATTGCTGGGTATGGGCCCCCACATCAAGTGTCCTGGGCAGTAGTGTCAGAGAAAAATCAGGGCATTGAAGAGAGCTGGCACAAGAGGACAATCCATCACTTGATCACTTGATATCCCATTACTCATTGATTTGCTCGAGCGGGCGCCAGTAACGTCTCCATTCATCCCTGTTGCAAGCAAGTGTAGCCTAATGGCATATGCTCATTCTAGGAACATGAAGAGACTCATGTTCATGTTCTTAAACTGATCGTTCAGGGTCTTGATGAAGAAGTCTGACCATCTGGTAGGTGGGTGGCCATGCGATCTTTTGACATCCCATGGAATCTAGTCGGTAATGGCTCTAGTCTAGTGGTCATCTCTAAATCTCATTACGTGTCCAGCCCATCTTATTTTCGATGCCTTGGCAAACGAGACAGCGTCCCTGATTCTTGAGCGTTGATGGAGGTCGGAACTCCGGATTCTTTCTCTCATTTGAATGAAGCGTGATACTCCAAGTGTAGCTCTTTCTATTCCTCTTTGAGAGACCCGAATAGAGTTCTCATCCTGTTTGCGTAGGGCCCAGGTCTCTGAGGCATATGTTAATGCAGGAAGAACAGTGGAATCA
>JAOXYA010080476.1:0-11345 GCA_028565675.1 Sorex palustris
GGGGACACTGGTGGTGGGAAATGTGCACTGGTGGAGGGATGGGTGTTCAATCATTGTATTACTGAAACTCAAACATGGAAGCTTTGTAAGTGTTGCTCATGGTGATTCAAAAAAGAAAAAAGAAAAGAAATATATCCACATTGAACAAGCAGCCCATTTCATTCTGTATTAAAGTGAAGGGACAAAGCTGAGCTTGCACCACTCAGCCCTTTTGTCTCACCCTAGCCCCCGACCTCTGTTCTTTAGGAGGCTGCCGAGTGCATGAGAGGAAGGACACGCTAGGAAGCTCCACAAAGAAGAAACATTTTGACTCCCATAGTAGGGGATCTCCAAAAGTCTCCCAATTAGTCCCTGGAATTTTGTGAGTCACTTCTAGGGTTGCTTTGCGCAGATTGCAGAAGTAAGGCTCTCTTGGGTCAGAGTCTGAGCCAGGATCCTGACCCTGGCACCCTAGTGCCATTTCCCATATCCAGTCTCTCTGTCCTTCTCTCTCTCTCTCTCTCCCTCCCTTCTCCCTCCCTCCTTTCTCCTTCTCTCTCTCTTTCTCTCTCTCTTTCTTTCTCTCCTGTCTTCTGATAACAAACTCAAATGTGCTTGATGATCTCAAAGTTAAAAATGTGCATAAACATGGAACAGGGATCTCTGACATGTCTCTGGCAAAGTTAAAGAGCTAGGCCATCCACACCTGCTTCAAAGAGCCCTTCCTGGGTGCCAGGATCGAGCCTCTCGGCTTTGTTAAATTCAGACATAGCGTCTCAGGACCCTCAACAGAGAAATGGAGCTAAAAGTCAAGGAGAAGACAAGGCCCATTGTGTGTTTTTACTTGCGGTAGTTTCTTCCTCTGCAGCAGTGTGTCTTTCTGGACAGGTTCAGAGAAACCAGGCAGCATGATTCAAATGAGACTCAGAGACACATTCTCTCATCTCACCTAAGTCTGCCCTCTCCTTCCTAAAACTCCAGAGATTCAGGGGATTCCACCTAATCCTCCATTGAATTTGCTCATGGATTTAAGACTGGTGTCTGCAGGGGCCCAGATGAAGACACGAGCATCAACTTTACAGTGTTCTGGTGGTCTCTGTGGCACTGGCTCTCCAAGAGTCTTCCCATCATTTGTGCTTAATATGTGCACATGCAAAGCTCAGCTGACATGATTTCTCACACAAAGTCACTACCTTTAGTCTCCAGAGCTAGATTTTGTGACATCAGAATGAGTTTCACTGCTTATATTTCTCAGATTCACTTATTCTTTTGGGGGCCTCCCAAGGAAAGGAACTCTGGAGGCCCAGGGGCTCCACCCAGGCAATTCCTGATTGACATGGCTGGTGGTTCAATACCATATGCCTGGTTTCTCTGAACCCGCCCAGACAGACACACATACTGCAGAAGAAGAAACTACCGCAAGTAAAAACACACAATAGGCCTTGTCTTCTCCTTGACTTCTAGCTCCATTTCTCTGTTGAGGATTCTAAGACCCTGTGTCTGAATTTAACAAAGCTGAGAGGCTCAATCCTGGCACCCAGAAAGGGCTCTTTGAATCAGGTGTGGATGGCCTATCTCTTGTCCTAGCCAAGGACACAGAGCTTCTCAGGCTCTGCAGTGCCACCAGGAACACCCAAGTCACCCTCCTATGCTCAGAGATCTCAAGAGCTGACCCTCTGATGTATGGGGGATCATCTGGTATCAGAGATTAAACAGGAGTTGGCTGCATGCAAAGATAGTAAGCATATGAACAAGCTGTACCTTAACCCCTACTCCATCGCTCAAGTTCATTCACTCCAGCATCTGTCATTTGAGCCATAGAATAAATATGTCACTTCAACTTGGTGGTGAAAAGGTAATTGTTACATGGAAATCCGTGACATCTGACTGAAGCCCCTTTTAGCTCTAATGCCCTCTGTCTGTGTCTAGGGATATGGATTAGAGACATAGGGAGCAGAAGAAAAATGAGAACAATTCAAGGAGAGATTAATCAGAAAATATGACCTGGAGGAGAGACAGTGCAAGTAAGTGAAAGAACATCAGGTTATGAATCATGGGCTAAAGGAGTAATTTTTAATATGAGCAGAAGAGGGAGAGGAGTAAGGTGCTAACCTGGCTTGTAAGCATGGGGTAACATTGAACAGAGAGAGAAATATACCCCCAACATAGTGCAGATGCAAAAAAGAGCATCTGTACTTGTAAGGCCTTCCAGATTTTCTTAAAACACTGAACAGCAACAACACCTTTTATTTATTTCTTGAGGGTATTTTATTTATTTGATGGGGGGACCACATCCAGAGGTACTTGGGGCTTATTCCTGGCTCTGTGCTCAGGGTGGGACTCTGGGGACCATATGGGATGTTTGGGGTGAAATCTGGTTCAGCAGCAAGCAAGGCAAGCACTCTACCTACTGTACTATCACTCTACTTTACAATGCCTTTTAGAGTGAGAGAACCATCAAATTACTCATATCAATACTCAAAATGACAACAAGAAAGTAGGGGAGCACAAAAGATAGGAAAGAGTAGGAAAAGATTCTGGGTAAATGTAAGCAACAGTCAATCTGCATCTCTTGGTAGGAAGGAGGTGCTCATGTCTGCCGCATTCTGCTCTAGTGATCTGACCTAGGACAGAGACACCAACCAAGAGAAGGGACAGGGTAATATTCTCACTTCTCAGGATACTGCTGAAGCAGAAAGAGGGGAGGCTGCTTTAATTCTGCCGTGTGTGCTAAGGAGAAGCAAGTGTAGTTTATATCTTTGGTTTTGGGTGAGAAGCAGTTTTAAAGTAACATCATGTGATGCTGTGCTATGATCTGTGCCATTGATCCTCAAGTTTCTGAAGTAATACGGAGACAATAAGAAACTGAAAGTTTGGATCAAAGAGAGGAAGTAGAGAGGGAGAGAGCTTTTGTCTTGGGATTCTATCCTAAGCAACAAGTATAAAAATCATATCATGTCTTAATCAAAGCTATGTGCTTCTGTATTCAGCTTCTAAGAACCACAGGATTCTTTGTCAGCAAAAAATTTGGAATTAAAGGAGAATATTGGGAAGAAGAGTTTTTATAGAGGTTTGGATGATTTCCTTGCATGCAGCCATCTCAGCTTCTATCTCCACTCACCCATCCCCCACCCACCACCACTTATGGTCCACTGAGCAGTGTCAGGAGTGATCCCTGAGCACGGAGTCAGGAGTAAGGCCTGAGCAACACCAGATATTGCTTCCAAACTGAAAGAGGAAGAGGTGAAAGAAGATGAAGGAGAATAGGGAGGTGAAAAGAAGGAGAGGAAGAAGGAAGGGAAGGAAGAAGAAAAGGAGGAGGAGAAAGAGAAGGAGATTAATTTGAAAAAATGCTAACACATTCTCTTGTATATTAATAATCCCGGAAGATAAAGAAGGCATTCTTACCTCTTATCAGTCACAGTGTTTCAGAATGACCAGAGTAAATTACAGAGAAAAGTCTGTTTCCTGAACAGCCATTGTCTGAATTAAATACCCTCTCCACTCGAACTGATGCCTATGCTGATTATACTGTGCTTTGAGAAAATTTCACTTTGGGTTCTTAAGAGAATTTTTGTGATTGAGTACTATAGTAGATGACAACAAAGACATTGCCATTTGACAGTAGCTTTCCTGATCAAAGTGTGACCGGTGATCTGATCTCTATTCTCTTTATTTTTTGTTGTTGTTGCTCTGGTAACAGATCACCACAAATGTGGGTGTTTAAAGCAACACAACTTCTCTATTTCATTATATCTTATGTACTTCTGATGCTGACACTGGACTGAGACCGTATGTCAGCACTGAGAGGGCCCTTTCTGCCTGCAGGAGAGCAGGTAGACTTGTCTGCTTGTGTCATTCGCTCACGCCTCTTCCTCTTCCTTTTCCCAAACCAGATACATGGTCTCTCTGTGCCAAATTTCCTCTTCTGTTTCTGATCACAAGCAGGGAAGTTTCTCCCCTTCCAAGTGCCCATGTGGTTAGACTGGGAGACCTGGATAAAATACCATCGCTGTCAAATTTCTTAAACTAATTACATCTGCAAAATTCCTATTGCCCCAAGAGGTAACATATTCACATGTTTTGCTTTCAGATTTTGAGGACTGAGTGGTGGGTGTTCTTCTTAAGTAAAGGAGTGAGCAGCCCATCACTGTTCAGCCTACCACATAGGTCTGCTTGCCTGTACTCATAAAAAATGGCATACTTAATTGTCTGTCACAGAGGTAGAGTGAGGACTGGATTTTTTTTTTGGAGGGTGGGGTGGGAGGAGGATATTGGTGGTGGAAAATGTGCACTGGTGGAGAGATGAGTGTTCCATCATTATATGGCTGAATCTCAAATATGAAAGATTTGTAACTCTATCTCACGTGATAAAATTTAAAAAAATAATGTGGAGTTCATGCCCAATTCAATCAGCTTAATCAATGGCTGAACAAAGAGCAGTACTTCTACATTATTTTAAAAAATGACATACTTAGTGAAGTATTGTTTACTATAGAAATGAAATGCTTAAAAGACATTTACTCAAACTGTGACTTCCTAAAGAGGGCTACTGAAATTGAAAGTGGGAGTTGGAGGAGGAGTACTCTTTTTAAAATGACAGAAAATAGAGGGTCAGGGAAAGATCAGAAGAACTACTAGAACACTAACTCTAAACCCTACTTTATGTAGGCTCTGCTTGTTACAATTCAATAGCTTGTCAATGGATTTTATTCAAATACTGACTAGATTTAAAATTTTTCAGAGTTGAGAAAACCAGTTGAATCAGACAAATGAAACTTCATTTTGCTTATGTTGTGAGACTTACTTAACCAGGGTTGCTGTTGTGCATGGCTCTGGAAATCTTGGAAAAGTTTTCATTATTTCCATGAGTGATCTGAGGTAGCTCCAGACCAATTTCCTCTCATTTGGACAATTCTACCATAATCACATATGGTGAAGAATGTTGTAGTCTCCCCCTCTAAGCTACTTTATTACCATTAACCTCAAAGTCTCACGCCATGGCTAGGCCTGAGTTTGAGTGCTTCTGTTTTGTACAGTCTCTTGGATACATGCATAATAAACTAAGTCATTTCCAATTCAGCAATTCATCAGTTTACTTCCATTCCTTCTGCATTTTTGACAATTTTTAATAAAGGCCTTTTTAAAGGGCCATATAAAATTTAACTAAAGACAATCTTATTCATATAAACCACACTACAAACCCACATCCAAAGTAACTGCACTCAACAATGTGTTCACGTCTTATCCATAATCCTCCCCTTCCACAGCAACTCTGTAAAAATAACAGCAATCCTGTCCCTTGGGCTAATTGTTTTGTAATTCATGTTTGAGTGTATCTTACTAAGTAAACAATGCAAGAAATAGCCGGTAAATGACTCAAAAACACAGAAATGAGCATCCACACTAGTCTAAGCAGAGGAAGATAACCAAATGCTGATGAGTTCAATTTAACTGCCATGAAAAAAAATTTATTGTAAAATGGAGAAAATATTATTATTCAAAATAATATTTTTTCTGAATATGGGTTGTTTGTAAGTAGAACCATTTTGAGAAACTATTATCTTGCTCTGCCCAAAAGCACCGCTATCAAAGTAGAGTAGGTTGAATTTCACTATTATGTTGTGACAACTAAAAAAGCAACATAACAGGTCTTTGACAGTGGGTAACTGAGATCAGTAATATTGTCCTATTTTCCTAATTCAAACTTCTTGTTTAATAGTGCTCATTATTACAATGTGAACTGTAAATTTCATTTCATTCATCACAAGCAACTTGTGTTCAACACATTTATTGATAAGGGACTTGGGGTATTCTCAAGCATGCAAGTGATTTCTTCTTAATTTGATTCATTATCTATTCTCTCAATCTTCAGTTAACCATGTCTGGTATGCGCACGAATCTGTACCTATGCTTGGGAGACATGTGAAGACAGGAGAAGTCATGGGTCTCCCTATGCGACTTGTAAAGCAACAGGTTTCAGTCCTGCCTGAAAAGCCTAGTGCCTCCTGGTTACTAAGTGAACTATACTTTGCATTATTTTCTAATTTTTCTTGCTGATACCTATTCTTAAGAAATGAAATGACTTTCTAGGTCCTCCATTAGTTGACGTCTCAGTGTTAATGAAATTATAAAAATAGCTTTATGTTTCCAACTCATTTCTTGTTCCACTAATAAAACATTTGACACAGAATATTTATGGGAACTAGTGCAGATCCAGGACTTCCCAAGTATTTATAACTAGTTTTATAAAAAGCAAAAAAGATAAACAAAGAGATGTGGGTAAATTTATTGGGTCCACACAGCGCCTCCACAGGTTAATAGGAAAGCTATTTCCCTTCCAAAAGTAGCCCAGATAAATCAGATGTCACAATAGGTGGCATTTTTTACTTCGTGATTTATTCATGCTTGGAGAATGACATTTTTTTCCAGGCAATGATAGTGGTGTTCATGATCCCTGGTCATCTCCTTGGGGTCTTATTGCAAGTACAGATTGGGAGCCCAACCCACAGCCTTTCTAATGATGCTGGAAGCTTAAGGGGAAGCAGCCTCTGGGGGGTACAGTCAGTGACCAGCCTCCCTGTTCTAAATCTTCCCCTTCCTCAAGGAGGAACTAACCCAGAGACATCCTGACATTTATGTGGGATCATGCTAGTGTTGCTCCTACAGATCATTCAATGATCTTTTAGCCTCCAGAGGCAGCAGACGTAGAGAGAGTGAGGTGAGCTAATTGTTCAACTGTGGAGGAGCACCATTTGACCTTCCCTAGGTGAACAGCTTGGGTCCTAGTAAAAACTCATTAAGTGATGCAAATTCCTTGAATGTCAACTGTTGAGAAATAAACTTCATGGAGAGTGGCTGAAGTCCACGAAATCACACACAAAAGTGTGCAGTGTCCAGGTCAGGAAATCCTCATGGAACAGTGATCTCTGAGTTGGGGAATCCACCAAGGAGAGGAGTAGAGGACTGGAAACAGTTTCCTTATGCAGCAGAGTGGGTTTAAAAAGACCAACACTTCTACAGAAAAAAATCCTTTGTCCAACTGCCAATAAGCTGCATGAGAGTATCAGTCTCCAGGACATGGTTGGTGCTAAGGGAGGTAACAATATGTACTAAAGCCATAACTTTTCATTAATAAATAGTGGCAGGCAGGGGTGAGAGAGAAGGAACATTGGATTAGATATGACACAAGTAGGGCCAGGGGCAGGCTGGGAAGCATCTTTGTATATCAAGACCAGAAACTTGAACACCATAGTAATCCTGTTGTGTGTGTGTGTGTGTGTGTGCATGTATGTGTGTGTAAATCATTTGTCCACACAATGCCACTAAGAAAGACCAAAATCAAGTAAGAAGTTGTTTCATTGTACCCATCTGAGCCTCCTCCCCAGTAACTTTCAGGGTTTCTGGACATCAGACCTGGGAGGCTGCATTCAGATTTAGGCTTGTAAGTTTTGCATGAAATTAAGCAGGGAAGCTCAAACCCATCTCTAATCTACAAAAGGCCCGGGCACTATAGACAAGTCAATTTGATTCTCCTTTCAAGGCAGAGTTCAATATGTGCTTTACTAGGTCTGGGCATGTATGGATCAAAGCAATCTGAGGGGGAAAATATTGAGGAGGAAGAAAGAGGCCTCCTATAAAGATGAGTGAAGAACTGAGTGGTCTAGCATAGAAACATCATAGGAATATCAGATCTAGGAAATAAACCTAGACTAAAATTCTACAAAACAGAGTCACAGACACAGCAGAACTCCCAGGCCCACCAAGTGCTAACACACAACAGAGAGGGCTGAGCAAATGGGGTTGGGTCTGGGGCCAGTCCTGGAAAAAAGCCTCTTCCAGAGCTCCGTCAGCACTGCCAGCCGACTCCTCACATCAGTTGTGCTCGGCTGTTTCCTAGTATTGCCCGCTTCAGTGGTCAGGGTGAAAGCTCAGACCAGGGCACGATTTCTTTACATCCAACAGAGAGGGGAACTGGGTGAGGGGAGGACTCAGCACCCTCTCATGCCATCAGACAGCCAGGCTGGAAGGGGGATTTTACAGTCCGTCCTGTGAACCACACATTCAACTAGGTTCTCTCTGGGTTGCTTTGATTAATGAAAAAGAAAACCTTTGGAGTCTTCCCCATTGCTTCTCCTATTTCAAAGCATTTTCCACCTCCGTTCATAAGGCAAAAGCAAAGCCACTGTGGGGCTGGAGCAATAGTACAGCAGATAAAGTGTTTGCCCTGCATGTGACTGACTTGGGTTCCATCTCTGGTACCCCAAAGGGTCCCTGAGCACCACCAGGAGTAATTCCTGAGCACCAAGCCTGGAGAAACCCTGAGGACCTCCAGGTGTGGCCCCCAAATACAAACAAATAAACATTTTTAAAAAAAGGAAAACTGAATCTACATAGCATTGTCTTCACTTAGGACAAGATAGAGCCCAATGTGGTTTGGTTTCTTGATTTTCCTGAGACAAGCTTGGTGGAGCAGGAATGTGCCATATCAGATGCTGAAGTCTGGAAAGAAGGCTGCAGAAGGGTTGACCCTTCTGGAGGCCTGGAGAATCAGGAACATTCCAATCCTCTCTCGAGAGTTCAGGAGGGTGTAGGCAGTTCTTGGACAGTGCCCTGTGCCTCTCCTCCCTGCTCCAGGGGTCACAAGTTCGTTGTCCATGCACCCACATCCAAATTCACCCTTCTTATGGAGACACAGCCTTTGACATTAGATCTCATCCTAAGAGCTTCATCTTACTGGAGCACAGAGACTTGATTTACAGGGAAGTCATCATTCATTAAGAAGTTTAAGACTTCAACGTACATTTTGGAGAAGAAACCAATAATAGTTTCCCTCTACCACCAGAGAAAATTGTCCTTTCCATAGATTCTAGAATGTTCCTGCTCTGATTTCATGACTCTGAGTTCAAACCTATCGATGACCCTCTACATAGCTCTTCTAGCTACGTATTTTTACATATTATTATTATTATTATTATAGGTAATTATATGTAATAATAGGTCTATAATTGTGTATTATTATGTAATAATAGAATAGGTCTATTATTACATATTATTATTATTAATATGTATATACAATATTATGTAATAATAGACCTATTATTCTGGGTTTCCAAGCTCAAACCAAACCAATGGCTTTTCTGAGAAATTTGCCTGTGATATGAAATTTTATCAAAATTTTAACAAAATCCTAGGTAACTGTGAGTCCTTTTAAAAAGTTGTCATCTTCTTTCCCCTAATATGTTTTCTCTAGCTCCTTCTGGCATATTGTTGCCTCTACGATCCTGAAATTCTTGGACTCTGCCATAAATTTCTAGAATTGGTTCTTTCTTCCACATTATCTTATATTTTATTACTCATGGGCACAGGAGTTTATGTTTGTACCACCTCTTTCTGGTACAAAACTGTGAGGATTAAATAGTGGACATGGTAACATAAAGACTGTCAATACTTTCTAAAATTTTAATAGAAAAAATAGAAAAACTCAAATGCCACTTTATATCTGAGTCCTGGCTTTGACATCTGTAAAACATAGATAACAAAATTATCGCACGTTGATTCACAAGTATCAAATGATTCATTGGGAAACCATCTTCACAGAGTAGACCCCATGTGGAAATTATTGAGTAAATAGTCATTCACTGTCAGAAGTTCATTTTTCTGTGTCAGTTTGTTAAGCCTTGAAAATTCCTGAGTATTGACAGAGTTCATCAATGAAAGATACAGAAAGTATTTCAGTTACTTCACTTTATTTCTGGGTGGTCAACTTAGAGACACATGGACAAATCTTAATTCTTGTCTATTTTTCTATGGGATTTAGTTTTATTACATAGTTCTGGTTTATTTCATCAAGACAGGGAGGTAGCTGACACATCATTGAGATTTAAGGCTGGCCACCAAGTTTTATGATAAAATCCCCCTTATCTGATAATAGAAGGCAATATAATAAGCTGCCTATTCCAGAATGATATGCTTCAGGGGGACAGAGACAATGCTTATTTAATCATTCCACTTTACCCAATGAGTGCTCAGTAAATGATTAATCTAATTTGCTCTCTCACTAAAGCCTGCGGCTCCCAATCCAGCATCCCAGAGTCTTTTTTAAAAAAATCAGTATTTTACATTGCTTCAATTCACTAATTTAAATAAAATTAATGTAACTCCCATAAGTCCTTTAAACATAAAATATCATAGCCAACTGTGATATAAAAAACTATTTTAGGTTAAGATTTATTTATATATATGTGTGTGTGTATATGTCAATGTATAAATGATCAATCATGAAATTCTAAAATAAATTATAAAGAATTAGACACCTCTAAAGATATATGTGCTAAAATATTAGAACTGTCTTTAGAAAATGAAGCAAAATCCATGATGTCTAATTTGGGGAGAATCAACATGACTAAGAAAGTAAAAAAAATTTATTACAAATTTTAGATTTCAAGAGCGAAGATACCATGAGAGTCAGAGGACCTTTTCACAGACAGTGCCCTAATGGTTTCAGCTACCCAGAGACCAGCTACGGCAGCTCAGAGAAGACCCTGTGAGGAAGTGGCTTTCCAGTGAGCCCAGCAGAACAGTTTGCACCTCCACGATGGAAGTTTCCTGTTGGTTTCTTTATGTTCTGTGGTTCTCTCCTCGTTGAAAGACTCAATTGTTTTTGCAAAAGCATCTCATTTTCCCATAATAAAATGACTCTTTTTCTTTGTTTTTTTTTAAATTATTTTTTAATTTTTATGTATTTATTTTTGGGTCACACCCAGCAATGCACAGGGGTTACTCCTGGTGCACAGGGGTTACTACTGGCTCATGCACTTAGGAATTACTCTTGGCAGTGCTCAGGGGATCATATGGGATGCTGGGAATCAAACCCGGGTTGGCCGCATGCAAGGCAAACACCCTACCTGCTGTGCTATCACTCCAACCCTTCTTTGTCTTCTGAAACTCTTTGGTGTGATAAAAAACAAGAATTTAGAAAGCCTGTGGGGATAGGGCCAATTTCTTCTTTTCCTGAGAAGGCTATAATATCTGCCAGAACTACAGTTCTCTGAAAATCTTGGTGATGTATATGGTGACAACTCCTTGAATGATGCAGATCCAGAGGGTGTTGGGTGCAGCCTGATGGCTGCCTTAGTGATGCTAGCAAAAATTACTGTCCAGATTCTCAAAAAATTAGAAACTGAGCTCCCATTTGACCCAGCAATACCACTCCTGGGAATACATCCCAGAGAGGCAAAAAAGTATAGTTGAAGTGATATCTGCACTTGTTTGTTCATTGCAGCACTCTACAATAGCCAGAATCTGGAAAAAACCTGAGTGCCCGAGAACAGATGACTGGTTAAAGAAACTTTGGTACATTTACA
>JAOXYA010080489.1:0-11344 GCA_028565675.1 Sorex palustris
CGGCAGCCGGACCCGCCCCGTCGGCGCCCCGCGTGGCCTCGAGCCCGCGCGCGCGCGCGCGCTCCGGGGAGCATTTTCCTCTCCGGGTGGGTGATTGGAGGGGCGGGGACGACCCTGGTGGCTCGCACCCGGGTCCCAGCCCTCTGAGGCACTGGTTGGTGACTGCAGCCCGGAGATGAACCTCCCCACCCGCACCCGCTAGGAAGTGATACCCCACCCTTTTCAGAGGCGTCGCCTGAGTTGAGAGAGCATTTGCACGCGAACGCCTCCCATCCTCTTCTTCCAGACTCTCATCCTGCCTATCCCAAGCCCCCAAATCTCTCTTGCTGGGGTACCTCTCCCATCCCCCCCTCCACGCATCACTCCTGCATCTCCAGGAAATCTCTCGACCCAGCGCCGGGTCGACCCAGCGCCGGGCTTCCTGCGTTTTGCTCCATCTCGACTCTTCTCCGCCACACCCCCTCTCTGGGTCTCCGGTCTCCACCGCTCCCAGTGACCTTTCCTGCCCCTCCTTTTCATCCTTCCTATCTTTCACCCGCAGCCAGGCTTCTACTCTTCCTTTGGGGTTTGCACAGTTTGCCCCAGGCCAAGATAGGACTTCTTATCCCCCCACATCCGACCCCCCCCAGCACGAGCCTGGCTACAGCGAAGGGGAATAGGGGAAGGGGCCCCTGGACTTCTAGTCCTCTCCACCTTTGGGGCACCCCCCACTCAGAGTCCTAAGATCCCACTGGGTCCAGAGTCTGGGAGCCTGCAGGAGCCAGACCCCTCTCCAGATGGGACAGTAGTAATAATGCTAATTATTACTCCTGGTCTGGGAGACAGTTGAGTTTTGTAGTTAAGGTCTTGGAGCTTAACGAACTAGATGAAGCTCTCACTTCCATCTGTGCCACAGGATGGCTCCCCAAGCACTGTGAGAAAGACTCCCAAGCTCTGAGCACTGCAGAGTGTGCCATGCTCCCCTCCTATTCCCCACAAAAAGACACACCAGTCTTTGGGAATCCCAGTTCTCAAGTTTAACGCCCCACACTTGCTTCCCAGCAAGTGTGATCTGGTGGCCAACGCTGACCTCTTTGTTTCTTGTTTTATGGTGCCAGGGATCCAGTCCCGGTCTCGCACCTGGGAGGGAAGTGCTCGATTTCAGAGCCACATCCCCCATCAGCACCTGTTGGGTACAGTGATAGCCTCCTCCCCTCTTCCTTCTTTTTCTCCTCCTCTTCCTTCTCCTCTTCTTCTTCCTCATGAAGTGCTCGTTTAAATGTTTGAACCTTGGAAGGTCAGGGATGTGGTGCAGTAGTAAAGCTTATGTCTTGCCTGCCTGAGGCCCTTCAGTTTCACAAATTTTTGTTTGTATTTGAGCCACACCCGGTGATGCTCAGGGCTTACTCCTGGCTCTGTGCTCAGGAATCACTCTTGGCAGTACATGGGGGACTCTCGGGGATGCCAATGATCAAATCCAGGTCAGCTGCATGCAAGGCAAAAACCCCCCTACCTGCTGTACTATCACTCTGGCCACACATACTTTTTTTTTTTGAATAATGAAGAATAAAGTGTCCATCTGAGTAAAGTGCGCTGAATGGCTCCAGCAGGCTGTGAGTGCTCTTGAACTCCGCCCACCGCTGACCCTGTGTCTCCCTCCTTGCGTGCTCCTGATTCGCCATGGTTCTTGTACAGAGCAGAATCTAGCCAGAGTGAGAACCTTCCGGCCCCTGGCCCAGCACTGTGCTCCATCCAGGAAGTGTGCTGGGGCCAGGCTAGGAGCGGAATGCCTGTTGTGTCCTGAGGTTCGCCAGCTCTGAGAAGTGCCCAGGGAGTGCAAGTACAGAGGCCTGACTCCCTGCCCTGCAAGTTTCCCTGGAGAGCTGGGTGACATCTACCAGCCCTGTACTAATGGGCACTTTATTTTGAAAAGAAATTTATTAGGGCCAGAGCAGTAGTATAGCAGGGAGGGTGCTTGCCTTGCATGCAGCTGACCTGCGTTCGATCTCTGGCATCCAATAGGGTCCCCTGAGACTGGCCAGGAGTAATTTTTGAGTGCAGAGCTAGGAGAACTCCTGAGCACTGTTGGGTTGTTCCCCCAGCCCCAAAATTGTTCTCTCTCAATCTGTGCTCCAGGGCTAATCTTGGCTCTGTGTTCTGGAGTGGTGTGGTGCCTGGGATTTGAACTGCTGTAGGTGGGATGCAAGGCAAGTGCCTTCTCTCCAGTCCCTGAGTGATCATTTACAGGTGAAGGGACCGAGACTCTGGTGGCCAGAGGAGGGGACAGACACAGAGAGGGCATGACACTTACCTGGTTCAGAGACACTCAGAGGCTGGGGATGTAGCCGGGGTTGAGCTCATGCTTTGCATAGGCTTTGGGGAGGTTGCGAAAGGAATCAACACTGTTAAGGGCTCTGACGTGGGGCTGGTGGCTCTGTATCCTCCCCTGCCTCCAACCCCTTCTTCACCTTGGGGTTACGCCTGACGTCTGCATCCTGGCTCCTCCCCCCCAGAGATCTACGACCGGTTCAAGCGCAGTTTGCACAGCATCCACATGCTGTTCAACACGTCGGAGCTCCGGGAAGCGGTGCCCGAACCCGTACTGCTCTCCCGGGCTGAGCTGCGTCTCCTGAGGCTCAAGCTGCAAGTGGAGCAGCACGTGGAACTGTATGAGGTGGGGCAGTGTGGGCGCCCCCAGGGGGCACCCGTGGGATGGTGGGGGGTTATTTGTGTGTTTGTTTTGGGGCCATACCTGGCTGTGCTCAGGGATTACTCCTGGCTCTGCACTCAGGAATCACTCCTGGCGGTGCTTGGGGGACCGCATGGGATGCCGGGGATTGAACCCGATTTAGCCGTGTGCAAGGTGAACACCTGACTGCTAACACTGCGGCCCAGGTTTCTGTATCTAAAATTTTGTTTTGTCTTTTTGAGTCACACCTGGTGATGCTCAGGGGTTATTCCTGACTCAGCACTCATTACCCCTGGCGGTGCACAGGGGAGGGACCATGTGGGATGCCAGGGATCAAGCCTGGGTCTGCTGCATGCAAGGCCCCGCCGGCCTGGCTGTACTATTGCTCTGGCCTTTCCAATTTGAGGCTCCTCCATGGCTCACACCCGTGGAAGGTATGGGGATTAGGAGAAACCAGGACTCTTGGTTGGTATTTTTTTGGGCAAGGGCTCCCACAAAGAGCTGTTTGTTTGGAGGTCACCCAGAGGTGGTGTTTAGGGCTTACTGTAACCTGGCTCTATGCTAAGGAGTGACCCCTGGTGGTAGTTGCAGGGACTATGTGTGGTGCAGGGTGTGAACGAGGGCCTGCCACGTGCAAGGCAAGCGCCTCAATTTTTGTATCATCCCTCTGAACCTAGATTTATATGATTTTGGGGTCACACCTGGTTGTGCTCAGGGCTTGCTCCCAGGAGGACTCGGGCACTAGGACGTGTGGAAAGTTAAACTTGGACCTTTGACTTGCAGAGTTCAACCCTTTGATTTCTCTCTGGCCCCAGGACTCTTTTCATTTTTATTTATTTTTATTTCTTTGCTTTTTGAGCCATACCTGGCGGTGCTCAGGGGTTACTCCTGGCTCTGTACTCAGGAATCACTCCTGGTAGTGCTCAAGGGACCCTATGGGATGCCAGGGATTGAACCCAGGTTGGCCGTGTGCAAGGCAAATAAATGCTCTCCCTGCTATTTACTGTCACTCCAGCCCTCTTTTTTTTTGTTTTTGTTTTTGTTTTGGAGTCACACCTGGCTGGGCTCAGGGCTTACTACTGGCTCTATGCTCTGGTTTCAGTCCTGGGGAGTTCAGAGGGCCCTATGGGGTTTTGGGGATTGAACCTGGGTGGGCTTACTGCTGTCCTATCACTCCGGCCCCCGGACTCTTAAATTGGACTCTCTGGGGCCAGGGATGGGACTCAGGAAGTGGAGCATTGCCATGAGTGTGTGAGACCTTGAATGACACAACCCCCCCCCCAAAAAAAGTGGGAAATTGGAAAGGCTGGAGTCATCTGTCCGACCTGGAGGCCACATGGAGACTGTTGAGGTTGATAAAAAGGATAAAAAGGAGCTCCCTGGACACATTTCAGTACCCTGCGGCCCGTATGGGGGGCTGTGGTGACTACCTGATAAACAGCTTTTCCTGTACCAGGGAAAGTTCTTTCAGATGGTAACACTTCCTCAGGGTCTGGGTTGTATGACCTGGACTCCCGGGAAATGTGGACAGACCCCTAAGAGAAGCAGGCTGGGGCCAGGCAGGGGCCCCGCGGGCTGAGTGCTTGCTGTTCCTGCCTGCAGGAGGCCAGAGTTCTTTCCCTGGCTCCGCACGGCCGCCAGAGCACCCCCAGGAGCACTGAGCTCAGAGTAACCCCCGAGGGGTGTGTGAACCCAAAACAGCCCCAAACAAGAGAATTTGACTTATCTTAACTACATGGAAACTAAGACAGGGTTCTTCAAAGTGGGGGATCCTGGCCCCATGTGCCCTAGAGCTGCCCAGGGGAGTGTATTGGTCTTGGGGGGCAACGGGGCGGGGCACTTTGTTTTTTTCTTCAGAGAAGGCGAATTTCGAGGGGGACACTGAGTGATTTTTTTCTGAAAAGGGGGCTGTTGGATAAATAATTGTGGTTCCCCCCCCAACCCCATGGTAGAGCCTTTGGCTTTATGCCTGCAGGCCATCCCCACCCTCATGCCCTGTCTAGCCCCAGAGTGTCCCCAGGTCAGCTCCTGGCTTCATCTCTTGCAACTTTTTTTTGGGGGGGGTACACCTGCCAATGCACAGGGGTACTCCTGGTTCTGCACTCAGGAATTACTCCTGGCGGTGCTCAGGTGACCATATGGGATGCTGGGAATCAAACCCAGGTTGGCTGCGTGCAAGGCAAACACCCTACCCGCTGTGCTATTGCTCCAGCCCCCTCTTGCAACTTCTTGGCTCTGATTATGATCCTGGAGCTAGTGAGTGCGGGGCGGGGTGGGCATTTGCCCCACAAACCACCCAAGCCGAGAGGGGCTTGGTGTTGCCCCAGAGGAGAAACTGAGGCTCAGAGGAAGGGAAAACGCTCCCTGATGCCCCACAGGGGACAGTGGTTGGGGGACGGGGATGGGGTGAGTGGCCCAGGTGTATGATCCCCTGCCCTGGTACTTTACCTCCTGCCCTGGGGGGACCCAGTGGGTGATTCCTGCAGGGGTGGGTGCGGTTGTGTGTGTGAAGGGGGGGCGTGGGAAGGGTGCGGTGGCTTCTCCCTAAGGTCCACCTGTTCTTGTCATACCCAGAAATACAGCAACGATTCTTGGCGCTACCTCAGTAACCGGGTGCTGGGCCCCAGCGATGCGCAGGAGTGGCTGTCCTTCGACGTCACGGCCGTGGTGCGCCGCTGGCTCAGCCAGGGAGGTGAGGACGTTCGTCTCCTGCACCCCACTTCTCCACTGTCTGCCCTGGAACAACCCCGCCTCACGCCCCCCTTCCCGCACCCCTCGCGGGTTCCAAATTGCCAGGACCTGGCCCTGGTCCCAGACACGCAGACCTGAGTGATTAATGATGAATTCACTTCCTGAGCACCTGCCCCGAGCCAGGCCATGCTGGGGACACAGCAGAGAAACCAAAACAGCCCCACCCGGGCCGACCAGAACTCATGGTCCATTGCTGGGGCAGGGGGGAGTCTAGGGGGGTCCCCGGGGGGGGGGAACACAGCCGGAAATCAGGTAGCCATGACTCAGTGGGCAGGGTTGGGCTGGGGAGCCCTGCCTGGAAGCAGGTAGGGAGGGCTTCCTGGAAGAAGGGACATAGGTGCTGATGTGTGAGAGAGGAGCTGAACCTTCCCACCCCCACCTGAGAAAGGAGGGGCAAGGTGAGGGGCAAACTGCTGAGGCCTGAGTCCAGCCAGTGCCTGCCACTTTCTTTTTGCCCGGAAGAGGGTTGTCTGTCAGTGACGGCCCAGACTGCAGCAGCCACATCCACCCCCTTGCCCTTACCTGTCTGGGAAGAGGGGTGCTGGGGAGGTTTGGAGCAAATGGAGTGCAAGCCTCCAAAAGCACCCAGCACCCGGGGCTGTTGGCCAGGCATAAGGGGAGCCAGGGAATGGGGTTCTTGTCCCCTTGCATCCAACTTCCCACCAAGAATCTTGAGAGGAGGAGCTGGAGCGGTAGCACAATGGGTAGGGCGTTTGCCTTGCACGTTGTCGACCTGGGTTCGATTTCCAGCATCCTATATGGTCCCCTGAGCACCGCCAAGACTAATTCCTGAGTGCCAGGAGTGACCCCTGTGCAAGAATCTTGAGAGGAAGAAAAAAGTGTCATATTCAGTGATGCTCAGGGCTGATTCTCGGCTCTGCACTCAGGGGTCACTCCTGGTGGGCTTGGGAGACCCTCTGGGGTGCTGGGAATTGAACCAGGTCAGCCGTGTGCAAGGAAAGCACTCTCCCCACTGTGCTATCTCTCCAGTCTTCTCAAAAAAAAAAGACTGGATATCTCCCTGGGGTGGGGGATCATGAAGGGCCTCCCTGAGTAGGTGTCAGTGGAGGCAAAGGAAGCTTCAAGGAAGAAAGTGAAGGACAGAATCCTCCAGGTGGGGGCCTGCACCCCCCACCCCGACTCCTGAACAACCCCCCACTTCCCTGCAGGGGAAATCGAGGGCTTCCGCCTCAGTGCTCACTGTTCCTGTGACGACGACAAGGACAATAAGCTGCACGTGGACATTAACGGTGAGGCCCATGGCGGGGGAGGGGCTTCCCAGGAGCCTGAGTGAGTGTGGGGTCCTGCACCCCTGCACCGCCAGCTGAGAATCTGGGTTCTCTCTCCCCGACCCCTCCCTGCCCATGCAGGCCTGAGTAGCAGCCGCCGGGGGGACCTGGCCACCATCCACGGCATGAACCGACCCTTCCTTCTCCTCATGGCCACCCCGCTGGAGCGGGCCCAGCAGATGCAATCACGCCGCCGCCGAGCCCTGGACACCAGCTACTGCTTCAGGTGAGGCTAGCCGGGGGCACATCAAGGAGGGCCCAGCTGGGGCAGTTGTTCCACCTGGAGATCCCAACGAGGAGTCTGAGTTTACTGTGTAGGGGAGGGCATGACCTGGAGCTAGATAACCTAGCTTCCTAGACCGGAAGCTGAAGCTCAGGGGTTAGAGCCATAGGACAGCGGGGAGGGCAGTTTGCCTTGCATGCGGCCTATGACCTGGATTTGAGCTCTAGCATCCCATATGGTTTTCTGAGCACCGCCAGGAGTGGTTCCTGACTGTAGAGACAGAAGCATAACCCCTGAGCACCGCTGGGGCTCATCCCACAAAAAAATAAATAAATAAAAGACGGATCTCAGCTGGTTTCTAGTTGGGTGTTGGAATCAGGTGGAGAGTGTGAAACTGGACTGGAGTGATGGCTCAGCGGGTTAGGGGCCTCGAAGCCAATCCGGGGTCAATCAGTGTAGTCCTTCAGGAGTGATCCCTGAACACAGAGCCAGGAGTGATCCCTGAGCAGTGCTGGGTGTGCTGCACCCCAACCCCCCGAGGCCAAAAAAAAAAAAAAGAATGTTGAACTTGACTAGAGAGTATAGGGACCCAGGCACTTGCCTGACATCTGGCCAAGCTCAGTTCTATCCCCAGCACTACATAGGGTCCCCTGAACACAGAGCCAGGCGTGACCCCTGAGCACTGCTGGGTGTGGCTAGAAAGCCACGAGCTAAACAAGAGGATGAAGAGGTCGTCCAGATGGCGAGGCGCTTGCCATGTTGTGGCTGTGGCATCTGAGATCCAGGTTTGATCCCCGGCACCACATGCAATTCCCCTGACACCGCCAGGGGTCGCTCCTGAGCACAGCCAGCTGAAGCCAAACCCTCTCTCCTCACCAAAAGGAAGGTTGAAGCCCGAGAATTCAACTTTGGGGTGGGGAGGCCCTGTTAGGCTTTTTGGGAGGTCCTGGAGTCCTGGGTTCAAATGGTGGTGGGGACTCCTGCATGAAGTGGGGCGCAGCGCCCCTGTAAAGAGAGAGACTCAGTTGCAGCCTGGGCTGTGCGTGCTCAAGGCCTGGTCCCAACAAGGAGTAGCCCCTGAGCACTGCTGGGAGGGGCCCTCAAAACGTACAAGCAAAGTGGGGCTGGAGAGATAGTGCAGCGGGAATGTGGGGAGGCTAGAAAGCTGCAGGTGCCCCTTGGGAGGTGTCTGCCCTGGGGAGGGGGCGCACTCCAAGAAAGCGAGGTGCTGGATTCCTAAAGACCTTCAGTGTGACGGGCCAGAGCCATAGTACAGCAGGGCGGGCACTTGCCTTGCAGACAGTCACCCAGGTTCAATCCCCAGCATCCCACAGAGTGTCCCAAGCACCATCAGGATTGACCCCTGAATGCAGAATCAGGAGCAATCCCTGAGCACTGCTGGGTGTGGACCAAAAAAAAAAAAAAACCAGAAAACCCAAAACCAAAACAAAACATCCATGTGAGGTCAGAGACACTGCTCAGGAGCTGAGCACTTTCCTTGCATGTGAGGCTCTGGGTTGGATCCCCAGCATCATCGACTCACCAGATTATGACCAGCCTCTGACTTCTCTTCACTCTATTTTGTCATACAATATTTCTACAATCCTTCAGGGTTCTGCTGCATTCTAAAGTTGCCTCTGGGGTGGGGGGGCTGGAGCCATAGCACAGCGGGTAGGGCGTTTGCCTTGCACGTGGCCAACCCAGGTTCGATTCCCAGCATCCTATATGGTCCTCTGAGAACCGCCAGGAATAATTCCTGAGTGCAGAGCCAGGAGTAACCCCTGTACATCGCCAGGTGTGACCCAAAAACCAAAACCAAAACCAAAAACAAAACAAAACAAAAATAATAAAGTTGCCTCTGGGACCAGAGAGCTAGTACAGGATAAGTTGTTTGCTCTGCATGCGGCCAACCCCGGTCTGATCCCTGGTACCATAGAGGATCCCCTGAATTCTGCCAGGAATGATCCCTGAGTGCAGAATGAGGATTAAGGGGCCAGAGCAATAGTACAGCGGGGAGGGCATTTGCCTTGCTTGCACCTGACCGGGGGTTGATCCCCGGCATCCTGTATGGTCCCTCAAGCACTTCCAGGAGTAATTCCTGAGTGCAGAGCCAGGAGTAACCCCTGTGCATTGCCTGGTGTGACCCAAGAAGGGAAAACAACAACAACAACAACAACCACCACCAAAAGATCAGCAGTAAGCCACTGGATGTGGCCCCTAAAATCACGGTCACGGTCCTCCCGTTGTTCGTCGATTTGCTCGAGCGGGCCAAGTAACATCTCCATCATGAGAATTGTTACTGTTTGGCATATCGAATACGCCACGGGGAGCTTGCCAGGCTCTGCCGTGCGGGCGAGATACTCTCGGTAGCTTGCCTGGCTCTCCGAGAGGGGCGGAGGAATCGAACTTGGGTCGGCCATGTTGGCCGCTTGTAAGGCAAAGGCCCTACTGCTGTGCTATCGCTCCAGCTCAGCCCCTAAAATAAATAAAAGAAAGGAAGAGAGGGAAAGAAAAGAAAGGGGAGAGAAGGAAAAGAGAAAGGAGAGAAAAGGAAAAGAACAAAAAGAAAAATGAAAAAAAGAAGCGAGAAAGAAGAGAAAGTAAAAAGAGCCAGAGCGATAGTACAGCAGGAAAGGCGTTTGTCTTGCACGTGACTGACTGGGTTTGATCCCCGGTATCCCGTATGGTCCCTCAAGTGCTGCCAGGAGTAATTCCTGAGTGCAGAGCCAGGAGTAAGCCCTGAGTATCGCCTGGTGTGTTCCCAAAAGCAGAAGAAAAAAAAGAAGAAAAGAAGAGAAAGAAAAATAAAAGAGAAAGAAGGAAAAGAGAGAAAAGAATGAAAAGAGAAAGAAGGAAAGAAAAAAAGGAGAGGAAAAAAGGAGAGAAGGAAAAGAGAAAGGGAAAGAGACAAGGAAAAGAAAGAGAAAAAGAAAGTACGAAGAGAGAGAAACGAGCAAGAAAGCCGGAAGGCATGAGAGCAGGCTGTGCAGCTGTGCTCCGGCCCATCCACGCCCAGCTCCTACACTCCGCCCGGGAGTGATGCCCAGGTCGGGGAGCTGATTGCCAGCAGCCCTTCTGGCCTTCCAGAGAGGCGGGATCTGGGCCACCCCGGAAAACTAACGTGCTGAGAAGGTGGCTGCAGCCTGCTCCCCGTCAGCGCCAGCTTGGAGGGCGTGTGAACCGGTACCTTGGTCCCCCAGCACGCAGCCTGCCACATCCAGGCTGCGGAGACCCGGCTGGCTTCTTCAGCCCAGCTGTGCAATGGGGCAGGGGTGAGGCATCGAGGCTGGAAGGGGCGCAGGTGACGGTCTATTGATTCGATCTGTTTCATCCCCCACCTTCTCTGCTGCTGTAATTATCAAGGGTCGCGCCCATGCTCAGGTGTGCTTGGTTGTGGCAGTGCCTGGGGGTGGGAGTCCTTTAGTTTGAGACTGGTCACACTTGGGGCTCATGGGGGGCTGACTTCCTGGACTTGGTGCTTAAACATCTTCTGTTTGTTTGGTGGCTGCACCCAGCAGTGCTCAGGGGCTACTCCTGACTCCGTGCTCAGGAGTCACTCAGTGAGGCTCGTGGATCCTGTGTGGTTCTGGGGGTTGAACCTCCATCAGCTGCATGAAGACAAGTGCCTTAACCCCTGCATCTTTCTGTGGCCCCAGTGCATACTATTTTTTTGTTGTTGTTGTTATTGGGTCACACCTGGCAAAGCTCAGGACTTACTCCTGGCTCTGTGCTCAAGGATTACTCCTAGCAGGCTCAGGGGACCATATGGGCTGTTGGGGATAAACTGGTTGGCCTGGCTCCAGGCCCCTCAGAGTATACAATTTCCCCCTTTGTTTTTGTTTTTGTTTTGTTTTTGCTACACTCAATGATGCTCAGGGATTTTGGCTCTGCACTCAGGGATCATTCTTTTTGTTTTTTTTTGAGTTTTTTTTTTCTTTTTTGGGTCACACTCAGTGATGCTCAGGGGTTACTCCTGGTGCTGCACTCAGGAATTACTCCTGGCGGTGCTCAGGGGACCATATGGGATGCCAGAGATTGAGCCCAGGTCGGCTGCATGCAAGGCAAACGCCCTACCCATTGTACTATCATTCCAGCCCTCAGGGATCACTCTTGATAGTACTGGGGGGACCATATGGATGCCAGGGATCCAGATTAACTGTGTGCAAAGCAAGTTCTACCCACTGCAGGATCTCAGGGGCCTGCAGGGGTCAGTTTTGGTGCATGTCAGGGAACCAAGCATGGCTGGGGCTGGAACTCAGGCCTCCTGCTTACTTTTTTTTTATTTCTTATAATTTTATTTATTGAATCACTGTGAGAGCAGTTACAGAGCTTTCGTGTCTAAGTCTCAGTCATACAATGAAACACCCGTACCTTCACCAGTGCCCATTCTCCACCACCAAAAACCCCAGTATA
>JAOXYA010080498.1:0-11344 GCA_028565675.1 Sorex palustris
TCTCTCTCTCTCTCTCTCTCTCTCTCTCTCTCTCTCTCACACACACACACACACACACACACACACACACACACAATACCAGGGAGACTTTGGAAGAGCAGAGAAGATAATTTAGGGCTTCGTGGCTTCCAGGCAGGGATCCCACACATATGCCCATCCTGAAGTTCAAAAGCGCCCGAGTGTATATTTCCCAGCACCAAGGTCCCCAGTTTCCTTCCCATCACCCTCCTCCTCCTCCCCACCCCTAGTCTGCCTCTATGGCAGGTGCTTTGCTTTCGGTGTTGAGAGATGTACGCTGGTGGAAGGATGGGTGTTGGAATACTGTATGACTGAAACCTGATCACGAACAGCTTTGTAAGGGTCTATCTCACAGTGATTCAATTTTTAAAAACAATTTAAAAAAATTAAAATAAAAAAAGTGCCCAGGGGAACACACTTATTTTGCTTGATCTTGGCCTGGGGTGGAACCCCCAGCTCTGCCTAGGATGTCCCCAGCACCATCAGGAGACATCCTGAGCACGGCCAGCTGTGGCCCAACCTCTCCCCAGAACCCCAAACCCTAAGCGATGCGTTTCAGTGCCACCAAACCAGAATGGAAACTGGGGAAGTGAGGACACCAGGCCTGCAGAGGTGGGGCAATAAGGGGTGGGGGGGGGCAAGGGGATGGTCAGCCAGGGCAGCCTCCGCGTCATGCTCTCATCAGCACCTGGACCTGCGTCGACAGGGGGTCCCTCTCGGGTCAGCTCCACCGGCCTAGCCGGGTGTGGGGGTGGCCGTGCAGCAGAGATGCTGACAGGTGACGTCATGTAGTGCCCTCCGGGGACCGGCACGTGAACCCCGCACCCGACTCTGGCCCAGAGCAGCTTCCTCGCGGCGGTGGAGGCGGTGGCAGGGCTGGGTGAGGCTGCCTGGGGACCTCTGGGCGTGGCCCTGACCCGGTCCCCCAGCTGCTCCCCGGGGCCATGAATGGGACTGATTGTCTAGTGGCCGGGAGGAGCTGGCTGCGGAGTTCAATAATTAATTCGCCACAATTAAACTGAGACTTCTGTCTCCAGCAGCCGATAAGCCGGGGTGGGAGGGGATTGGGGGCCTTTAACGAGCCGATGGTGGAGGGTGGGGGGACGGTGCCTCCTGGCTCCTCATCGTTTTATGGGGACCATTATGTCACCATCAATCACTGGGCGGCCGGAGTGGCGGGCATCGCTGCAGGAGCCCGCGGGGGAGCCCAGCCAGGCTCCTTTTCAGGCTGCTAGGAAGACAGGGAAGGTTCTGGAGTCTTCAAGGGGGGCAGGTGGGGACCAACTGAGATTTCTTCCTGCAGCTGGGAAATACCCAGAGGCCTCTGAAGCCAAGAGCGGCCAGAGGCAGCGATGGGCACCCTGGGGCGGGGGTGGGGGGCGTTCCCCGGGACTCTGGGCAGGCAGCAGCGCTGAGTGAGGATCAGAAGGGGGTTGCGCTGAGCCCGGCTGGAGGTGCAGACCCCAGTTTCTCTGACGCCGAGGCAGGCGCTTATATTCATGGAGATGAGACCTGGGGTCCGCAGACCCTGCCCAAAGAAAGGCACAGAGACAGGAGCCGAGCGCTTCAAGTCCCCGTGCTCCCAAAGGTCTCCTCAGGGATATGCTTGAGGATGGTCTCCCTCCTGATTGCTCCGGGGACCACCACGCAGACGTCACCTTCCTGCACCCATCTACATCTACATCCAGCGCTGCCGCCACACATTACAGTGGAGACAGGTGCACGCGAGCCGCACGGACCTCACCACCTGCACGCCCGCTGCGCAGACCTCACCATGGGCACGGACCTCAAGGCTGTGCACAGACTTCGCAACGTGCACGCCCGCCGCGCAGACCTCATGCACGTGCACGTCCACTGTACGGACCTCGTGCACGTGCACGCCCACCGCGCAGATCTCATGCACGTGCACGTCCACTGTACAGACCTCAGAGCGTGCACACCCGCTGCACCGACCTCATGCACGTGTACTTACACTGTTCGGACCTCGTGCATGTGCACGCGCGCTGCGCAGACCTCATGCACGTGCATGTCGACTGCATGGACCTCCCCGCGTGCACGCCCGCTGCACAGACCTCACAGCGTGCATTAATGCCACCTGGCACTGGTGCTACACCCCAACACATTGGCCTCCCTCCCCGCTCGTGATGAAAGCGTGGACACAGGCGGCTGACTGCCCCGGGGAGCTCCTCCCACTGCAGCAGTCCGGCCACGTGGCCTGGTGGAACGACCAGTTTGTGGGGCCCTGGCCCGGCTCTCAGTTTCCCAGGCAGGTCGGAGCGGTCACTGGGCTCCTGAGGGGCCCACACAGACTTTCTGAGCTCGAAGTCAGAGTTGGGGAAAATTATCACCTCATGAGAATAGCAAGACCCCCATTCTCGATTACAACACCCCGGCCACCAGCCCCTTCCGCTGGGCAGAGACTCCAGGAGGATGCTGGAGTGGCCCCAGAGCTCCCCACGGATCTGGGGCCACCTGGGAGTAAGGGGCGGGTTGTGGGCGACCCCGTCCCCCGATTGGCTTTGCACCTGATACTTACAAAGGATCCAGTGTACTGTTGGAGCTCCCACCCCTAGGCCCCGGGGTCTGCCCCACTAGACGTGGCCTGCACTGGGCTTGGAGACACCTCGAGCTGGACTTTCAGCCTTCACAAGCGCCACAGTGGGTGGGTGCCCTTGGCGCTGGCAAGCCCTGTCCCATGTCCCAGCCTCACCCCCGAATGTTTTCAGATATTCCTCAGTGTCCCGAGGGGTGTGTGTGTGGGGCGGCGGTAGGGGGATCTTGGCAACCCCTCATATATTTAATTTTTTTTTTTTTTTGATTTACGGGCCACTCCCAGCTGTGCTCCGGCCTTCCTCCTGGCTCTGCATTCAAAGCTTGCTCCTGAGGGACTCTGAGAACCGTATAGAATGTCAGGGGTTGAGTTTGGGTCTGCCACGGGCGAGGCAATCACCCACCCAGCTGTGCTTTCACTCTGGATGGTTTGAAATTGGGAGTGACTGACCGTCAGCTGCCGGTGGACACCCTCGACCCCCATCCCCCGCGCCTCTCTCCATTTCCACCCTGGGAGCTGGAACTTATAGACAAAACCATTTCCTGCGGGAGTCATGTGTCTCTGCGGGCCTCTGCCCATTGCAAGGGTCTCGGGGCCTGGACTGTGGGGGCCAGGGGCCTGGGGCCACGGCCTTCCTCTCCTTGCCCCTCCTCACCCCGGTTCTCTGCAGCTCTCGAGAAGGGCCAACTCTGCACGCCTGGACGAGCCGTGGCACAAACACCCTCTGTTCTTTCTCCCCGGGAAGCTGCCTTCCCCCGGCCCTTCTTCTTCCCCTCCTGGGGTTTGAGCTCCCTTCTTCCCGTTAGTCGCAAGCTCTCCCACCACATACGCGGGCGGCACACCTGACCCCTTCATTCATTGATTATTGTTATTATTAACTGCAGTGGCGGGATTGACGGGGAGTCCGTCTGGGCGGTGAAGGTGAAGTTCGCTCCGGCCCTGCCTGGGAGCTGGGTAATGAGTAACCACCGCGCGCTGCCGCTGCCGGCAGCTGTCTGCAGACCCAGAGTCTCCGGGGAGCCGCATAAGGGAGCGTTTGTTCTAGCCCCTCTCAATGGTTCCTTGTGCAGGGAGGCCGGTGGGAGGGAGCGAGCTCCAGGGAGAGAAGAAAGACAGACAGTGAATCACAGTCCTGGGGACCCCCTCCCGCCCCTCCCCCACCCCTCTTCCATCCCTTCCTCTCGCCTTTTCAGACACTGCTCCACCGTGTGAACCTGGGCAAACGCTCCCCAGACCTTTCCGGGGGGGTCTTTTGGGTGGGTGAGTGGCGCTGGAGGGCAGCTGCTCAGCTCCAGGCCGGGCTTGCACGCGGGGGGACCTTGCGGGGGACGCCATGTCTTTGGGTCTGGGAGTCCATGTCACCGTCCAATAAATCTCGAGGTCTCTCTCTCCCCGACCTGGTGCGCCTGGGAAGGCCCAAAGGGCTTTGAAAAGGGCTTTCATGGAGACAGTGTGAGGGGAGCAGCCAGGCCCCGCTACTGCCCGCCCGGGGCGGGGTGTGTTCGGAGGCAGATGAGAGCGAGCAGGAAAGGGCTTGGGTCTCTGAGGTCAGAAAAGCAGCAAAGGGGTGTGCCCTGGCCAGCAGGTAGGAGATGCCCCTCCAGGGAGGAACGGGGTGTGTGTGCCCCTCCCCCGCAGGTAACCCAACAACGGTCATGAGAATACCTGGGTCACGGTTCTAGGGTTGTAACCTGGAAAGGGGCAGGGGAGGACATGCAGATAGCCTCTCTTTGGAGCAGAGGAAGGAAGGGTGGGAATATTTTTTTTGGGGGGTGCTTAAGGAAGTTCTGATGAGAGGCCAGCGCTCCTTCAAGCCCAACTTGAGGGGCCAGGCAAGCTCAGGCCTTATTTGGGGCACAAGGAGGGGTTGGTGGCTTACTTACTGGTGGGGAGATTGAGCTGGCCACGTGAGACTTTGGAATAACCAGACTAGGGCCCTGGGAGACATTTAAGGAGGGGGGCAGAGGGGTGCCAGTCAGAGGAGCTGCTGGAGGCCAGATGAGGAAAGAGCAGAGAGGGCTGGTGACAGATGGGGAGAGCCTGGGGGCAGCTGCTGCCTGAGGACCTGGGGACAGCTGAGAAGAGCGAGTAGGGTTCAGGGGTCGGGCCCTTCCCATCACTGAAGGTGAAGAAATGCAGACCATGCTGCAAGGGGCAAAATACTGTATTGAGAAAAGTTTAGGGGCTGGAGTGATAGCACAGCAGGTAGGGCGTTTGCCTTGCACGTGGCCGACCCGGGTTCGATTCCCAGCATCCCATAGGGTCCCCCGAGCACCGCCAGGAGTGATTCCTGAGTGCATGAGCCGGGAATAACCCCTGTGCATCGCCGGGTGTGACACAAAAAGAAAACAGAAAAAAAAGAAAAGTTTTAGAAGATCATCAGGGACATCGCAGTGGGCAGGACAGTAGCTTTGTCTTTTCCAGGACCCTCGGTCTTCTTGGCTGAGGCCTTCTGGAGAGGATTCTTGGCTGGGACATGCTAATCCCCGTGGAACCAACACTCCTTCTACAAAGCAAAGGGAATTCATTCTCCTCTGGCAAACGGGCCCTCTTCTTTTGGTTCCTGTGGATGGAGACTTCTTCCCAAACTTAAGAGAAGTTTTAGGGCCGGAGCGATTAGTACAGCGGATAAGGCCTTCGCTTTGCACATAGATGGCCCCAGTTCAATCCCTGGCACCCCATGGGGTCCCTCAAGCACCACCAGGAGTAATTCCTGGGCACAGAGCCAGGAGTAACCCCCTGAACATCACCAGGTGTAGCTACCACCACCACCCTTCTCCTGCCCCCTCCCCAAAAGAAGAATTTTTAGCAAAAGATAGTTTCTGAGAGTCAGTCTGCTTGTGGGCCGGGGGATACTCAGAGGACCAGACTGCATGCTTTGCGTTGAGGGCCACGAGTTTCGTCCTGGTGCTCAGCACTTCTGGGTGATCCACCCCCACTCCACCCCCATCAATCTGTCACAGGATGCTTGCCTCCACATGGTCCTCTAATCACTTCCACTCTTGGCCATTGCTCACACTCTTACTGCCCCTAAGCACTTGCTTTAGAACGGAACTTCCAGTTACAAGTGATAGGACGAACGCCCACCTGGAACAAGCAGGGGCCCCAAAGGAATGTTCTGGAAAGATTTTGGGGCCAAAAGGGGGGGGGGGAAAATCAACCCAAATCAAAGAATGTAACATCAAAAGGCAGGCTGGAGAAGGTAGAGTTCAGCAGGAGAACGAGCAAAGGCAGTTTCTCGACAGCCCGTCTTGGTTTGCAAGGGAGGAGACGAGAAATGGGTTGGCCCTTCTGCCAAGGAATTGGTTTGCCTGGTTTCCGGCACTGGGTGAGCAGCTTCAGACCCCTTCAAATGCTGGTTAACCACATCACAGCAGCACTGGCATACCCAAAGCCCTCCCTCACACCCACAGAACCCTCTACATTTCCCACCCTCGCCTTACGTCACCCAGTCAACTTCTTTCATCATCTTAGTCCTGAGGTCAGAATCCAATGCTTTGGTTGAGCTTAATTTGGTTCTTGTTTTTGTTGTTCTTGTTACTATTTATTTCTGGGTAACAGCCAGCTCAGGGCTTACTCTTGGCTCTGTGCTCAGGGATCACTCCTGGCTGGCTAAAGAGATCACATGGGGTGCCAGGGGCCGAACCCAGATCAGTCACGTGCAAGGCTAACGCCCTCCCCTCTGTACCACCACTTGGTTCTCTTGGTTTCCTGATAGATTCCCTCCTCTGGTCTTCGTCTTCCTCCTCCTGACTCAGTTCACTCTGCACCGTCCCCTCCAGGTCCATCCAGGCTGTTGTTGCAAATGGCAAGATTCGTATTTCCTTCAAACTGAGTGTCCTCCCACTGTCAGCAGAGACCAGCTGTTCCTTGCCCACATTTGTGGTGCTGGGGAGAGTTGTGGATCTTGGCGGCCCTTGAGTTCTACTGGCCCTAGAGCTCTCATTGAGGGGCAGTTCCCTTTCTTTTTCTAGTTGGAAACGTCATAAGGAAGGATGATGATGAGCTTGACTTATGTCAGAGGTTCATGGCTGGACCCAGCAATGGGTCCCGAGGCAACAAATGGGACAGAACCTGCCAGAACAGTAGCTTGGGGGAGGGAAGAGCTTATATTTTGAGGGGTGGGGAGCACAGCCAGCAATGCTCAGGGGTTGGTTCCTCCTGCCTCTGCACTCAGGAATCACTCCTAGTGGTGCTCTGGGATGCTGGGGATCGAACCCAGGTTGGCTGCGTGCAAGGCAAACACCCTCCCTGTTATACTCTGGCTCCTTCCCCCGAGGGAAGAGCTGTTTTTAAAGCAGGAAGGACTAGGCAAATGAGTCCCCATTACTGCACATTAAGCAATAATTACTTCTTTAAACAAAGTCATCAGCACGCAGAGACTTTATTAGCTGCCAGGAACGTTACTGGCTGGATTCACCGTTTAATAGACAGAAGGTCTCAGTCAAGCGAATCTGTAAATTGGATAATTGCATGTCCATGGCAAAGCCTCTCCTTAGAGGCTGATGATGAAAGGTGGGTCTCTCTGAGTGGGTGATAGTGGGTAAAGAGACAGTTCGGCTTCTGGCCCCAGCCCCTGCGACGTTGGCAAGTTCTTCACCAGGCCTGCCCTTGTTTACTGCAGACCTAACCACCCAGCTCGCAGCATCTCACAGGGTTGGGTGACTGTTTGCCAAAGGGCATTTTGAATCTGCAGCTCCAAGTGGGATGAAAGGGGGAGACACCCCCCCCCAGCCCGCCTCTGCCTCCACTTGCCACCAGCCCTTTGATCTGTGGGTTCCCAAAGGCATCTTGCAAAACAAGGTAGGGACAGGAGGGAAACAACTCTCCCCTCAGGGGAGATGGAGTCATTGGTCCAGAGAGGTCACGATCACACAGCAGGGCAGTGTGGAAGGAGGCTGAATGTCCAGGCGGTTGCTGGGGGTCAGCAGGATCAGGTTTTGGTCCAGGCTGGCTTGTGTCAGGGGCACTGTTCTGTGAGCCTTTGATGGAGGCAGTCAATCCTCAGACATTTCTGGAATAGGGCAGGCATGTGTTGATTTACGTATTCAACCCGCTAGTGATAGTATGAGCTCATGCATATTGATTTGACGTCTTGGTCATCATCTCATGAGACTGAACTTATTTGATTCTTCAAATTATTCCCCAACTCTGCCTGTTAGGGGTCTTCCCACTGATCCCCCAGACATAACCCCATCATTTTCTGTGTGTCAGTGTGCATGCATGTTGGTGCATGCTGAGTGTGTACTGACACGTTTGTGTTGGTATGATGATGAGCATTGTGGCATGTGCGGGGTGTGTTCGAGTGCATGTGTGTTGGGGAATGGTATATGTGTGTATGTTGGTGTATGTTCCCATGCCCATGAGGGGTGTATTTTTGTTTGTTTTAGCATGCACGTGGGGTGTATGTTTTATGGGTCAGTGTCAAATGTCAGTTTGTGTGTATGTAATGTGCTGAGGCACTTTAGTGGATGTGTGTTGGTATGTGCTGGAGTGTGTGTTTTAGTGTGTGGCATGTATGGTATATGTTGGCGTATGTACTGGGTTGTGTTGGGTGTTTTGGTGTGTGTTGTTGGGTTTTAGTGTATGGTGTGTATTAATGTGTCCTGGCCCGAATGTGTACCGGAAAAGGGGTGTTAGCTGTGTGTGGTATATAACAGGGTATGTTGCATGTGTGTTGGTATGGATGGGGGTATACTGGCATGTGTGTCATGTTTAGGTGTATGTTGGCATGGATGGGGGGGTTACTGGCATGTGTTGGCCTGTTTTGGTGTGTGTTGGCATGGATGGGGTATATTGATATGTGTATTGGCATGGATGGGTAGTATACTGGCATGTGTTGGTATGTGGGTGTTGGTGTGTGCCATATGTATGTGTGTGTTTCACTCTTCTCTGCCTTAACAAGATGTCCGGGGTCCTGCTCCAGGCTCATCTCGTCCCTTTCCTGCTCCAGTTCCAGACTCTGCCATTCTCTAGGGACCCCTGGTCCCTTTCACACGGTGTGAGAAGAAAACCCTGAATCCAGTGCTCCTCACTCCCGGGTGCTGACTCTGGGAGAGATACTTGTGTACTGAGTCAGGAAGAGCCATCGACAGAGGAGTGGCCTCCAATGTCCAAACTGCTGTGTCCACCTGTCTTTCCGCTAGGCTATTCCCTGCCCATCCATCCCCTCACAGATGCTTGGGCTGGCCATTCCAACCACACACCTCTTGCAGGGCTCTCGGATGCCGCTTTCTCCTCAGCCCAAAGCCCAGCAGGCAGGTGATTCAGTTGTCAGGGTCCAGTCTGATCTGGGCCTGGCAACCCTGGGATTGTGACTGAGGAGAGGCCTGTGGTGTAGCAGGGGCATCTGGGTCAGGCTTGCTTAGCACCGAAAGAGGGAACGTAATGACAGCCGTGCATGAGAGACAGGAGCACACTGGCTGCGGTCGCTGCTTCCACAGTCCCACCCACTCTAATGCCCTGCCCGGAGTGAGGGACAGGCCAGTGTCCAGTGCCAACAGGCCACAATTCTTAATGCCAGGTGGGCAGTGCAGCCTGGCTGGATCTGTCCAGGACCAGGCCTCCAAAGTCGGTCATCTGGCAGGCATTTATTTATTTATTTATTTATTTATCTATTTTGTTTTGAGGCCATACCAAGCCAGGGGTTCCTCCTGGCGCTGCACTCAGGAATCACTCCAGGCAGTGCTCTGGGGAGCCTAGGGGATGCCGGGGATGGAACCTGGGTCGGCCGTGTGCAAGGCAAAGTCCTACCTGCTTGCTGCCCGAGGGCTCTGATCCACACCCAGAGGCATTTAGGAGCTTGATTTGACTCATTTAAGGGCAAACCTAAGGGACCTGAGAAGAAGGAAACCGGAAGCCAGCCTGACATACTAGGAGAAGCACAGCTGTTGCTTGTGTGCCGTGGGCCGATGGACGTTTCTCATCCCTCCTAAACCGCTTTGCGTGGATGGAGACGAGGAAAGGGAGAACTACATCTCCCAGCATGCCGTTCGCCGCACTACGTCACCACAAAGCCCCGCCCCGTCGCTCCAGCGGCTATATAAGGGGCCGGCCGGGTCGGCGACGGGCAGAGCGTGGGGCGGCGGTACGCGGAGCTGCGGCCGCCGGGCCCGGGGTACTTGCCTACCGCGCGCGCGTCCTGCTGGGCCCCTCCGGGGGTCGCGGGCGCCCGGTCCTGGCGTGCTGGTCGGCGTGCGTGCCGGGGTGGGCGCGGGGACCCCGGAGCCCGGAATGCGCGGGTGTCCCCCCTCCCACCTCCCGCGCGCCCCGGGACGGCAGCCGCCTTTCAGAGCCTTGGGTGGGGCGGGGGTGGGGGGCTCCGAACCCCCCGGCAGTGGATTATACTTGGCGCTAATTGTCAGCGGGACCCGGAGGATTCCCCCCCACCGCGAGGTCTCCCGGCTTGGACCCGCTGCTCTCCCCTGGAGGTGAGTGTCCCCGGACTCGGCTTCAACTTTTCCTTTTTACATTTCTTTTCTTTTTTTGGGGGGGGTGGGGTGGGGTGGGGTGGGTAACTCATCGCGTCGCTCCGCAAAAGGTCTCAGGGTCGCGTTGCATCTTTCGCTCCCCTAGGTGACGAGCCCGAGCCCTTGGGCGCTGCCCCTCTCTCTGCCTGCAGGGTCGTGGTGGTCTCTGCCCCCCGCCCCCCATCCTCACCCCTAAGCGGCCCGCACCTGGGCGCACCCGCCCTGCTGCCCCTTGGGGCCACCTCACCGCGTCGCCCTCGAGGCCCTGGGAGGGAGGCAGGGAGGGAGGGGATGCGCGACTGTCCACCCACTCCCTGGTCACCTAGACCGACCCTGCTGGAACCCCCTTGCCTGGTGCCGGGGGCACAGGGGGTCCCGCAGGCCCGCTTGTTCAGGTGGGTAGGGGGTACCAAGGGCGCGATGCAGGAATTCGAGCCAGTGGGTCCCGCTTCATCGTGGAAAGGGGGCGTGGGGGTCGCGGAGGGAGTGTCCCTGGGGCCCAGCCCGTGTTTATCGAATGAATGACCGAGCGAAATTCTGTGCAGGCGCGCGGACTTCGCTTCTCCTCCTCCTTGGCCCGGGTCCCCACCGCCAGGACCGGCTCCGGGAAGAGTTTCCCCGGCTGCGGGCTTCCCTCCCACCCCCTTGGCAGACTGTCCGCCACCACCAGTTTCCTGCCCCTCCCGCATGGGAAACTTCTGGAAGCCAGTTCTCCCCCTCGAGCACCTGTCCAGGGGGACGCAGGGAGTTTCAGGCTGCATTTCTGGAACAGCCCCTCCCCCCACCCCACACACACCAAGCTGGTGCCTCTGTCCCCGTGAGGAAGTGGGGAGGGGGTCCCTGCAGCTGCCCGGTGGGAGAAAGTGGGTTTCCTTTCTCCTCCCTGCCCACCTGCAACTGGAAAGGGGGCGGGGAGAGAATGGGGAGAGTCTCCCTGCAGCCCCTTTGAAAAGTGGGAAAATAAAATAAATAAATGAAATGGGGAGGAAAAGTGCCCGACCGGCCACCGTGCTGCCCGGCCTTGAGGGGGGGTGACATTGTTTCCTGGGTGCTGAGCCCGGCCCCATCCCCCACCCCCACCCTGACTCTTTCCTGCTGTCTCCCCTCGTTGTGTTTGCAGCCACCCCCGCGGAATGGGAGCTCAGCCTCCCGCCACCGGCGCTGAATCATGGTTCACTCCACAATCCTCCCATTGTTGGCCGCGGCCGCCCTGGCCGGCGTTTGCCCCCCTCTTTTCAGTCATGGCAACTCAGTTTTAATGCAGAATAATGCGTGTGTTGGGGCAGGCAGCGATGGGATAGATGGG
>JAOXYA010080508.1:0-11344 GCA_028565675.1 Sorex palustris
CTGAGCACCGCCAGGAGTAATTCCTGAGTGCAGAGCCAGGAGTAACCCCTGTGCATCGCCAGGTGTGACCCCAAAAAGCAAAAAAAAAATATGATTTCCTCTCCCAGATGTCTCAGGGTGTTGGCTCCCTGGCAGGGTCCATTTCTTTTTGCAGTCTTGCTCAGCCCTGGCCTGGGAGTGACTTGCAGTCTCCTGGGAGCTCTGGCAAGACAGTACCCACTCGGGCTTAGCACAGTCAGTCAGCATAGGGTTTGCTCCAGGCAGGGTCTGGGCCAGCTGGGGGTGAAAATCTCCTGGGTAGTTTTGTATTATCTTGAGGTTTGAGGCCAGAAGGGATCAGGAAAAAAAAATTCCTAACAAGAGATACTAGGTTCATTTCCCTGCCCAGATTCTTGCCTCCTAATAGAAGAGAAGGAAGGAGAAGGTGCTTAATAAGACGAGATGCTCACAACGTCTGCCATCAGCATGCGACTTCAAATGAACCGGCCAAAAAAAAAAAAAAAAGAGCAAAGTGAACTCCCAGGCTCAGGGAAAGCTATGGTTATTCCAAAAGGAAAGCTGGTATGTGTGTCAGTGTGTGTGTGTGTGTGTGTGTGTGTGTGTGTGTGTGTGTGTGTGAGTGTGTGTGTGTGTTTATGAGGGGAGGGGATGGGGCATCTTTTGGTGGTAGGGGTGATGAGTCCTGTACACATCCAGAAATGTTAAGCTGCACCCCTACAACGCAATCATACTGTCAGCTGACACATGCAGCAAATTTAAAACTCATCAGAAAGTTTGGAAAAACCCTCTTCCTTCTTGAGACTGTCACAGCACAAGCCCAGCCTCTGATCATTGCCTACAGTGCTCGGACTGGAGATGGTGGAGGTGGGGGGCTTGGATACACAGCCTCAGTGTGTGTGTCGGACACCTGCCACTGAGACACGTGGCTGGCATTGGTTATGGTGGGGGTGGGGGGTGGGCATCCCATATAGTGTTTAGGTGTGGGGAGGCTCCTTCAACAACACTCACTCAGAAGGTTCTGAGCAGGGTTTCAGCCATGCTGGGAACCACCAGGGCCACACTTAGCGGTGCTTAAGGGCCTCCCAGGCCTGGTGATGCTCGTAGCATCATAGAGTGCTGGGGATTGAACTGAGGACCTCTGCATGCAAAGCATAGGCTCCAACCCTTGGAGCTTTTCCCCTGACCTAAGATCATCTCTTTCTTGGTTACATCATACACACACGTACGAATGTATGTACACACAGGCACACACATACACACATGCATATACATGTACACACACACACACACACACACACACGAGTCCTTCATGCTGACACACTCTTCAGATGCGTTCATATTGGGCTGTTCTGAGTCCCCTTTTCCTTCCAGGGCCAGAGGGTCAAGGGTCTTGCTTTCCCTTGGAACTAAGGTCTCAGGGAAAAGAGGGCCGAGTTTTCTATTGTCTCACTCAGGTGACTCATTTCTCAAAGTCCCAGCTCTGCAGAGCATTCATTATTAGGAAGAAAGGACACCACATCTTTCTCGTTGCTTCTCTGCGGACAGTATTTCTGTACATGTGTACAAAGAGTAAAATGAAAACAACTGCCCAGTCAGAGAACAAACCCTGAGAGGGGGGAACTCTGTGGGAGGGCACAGGCTGACGGCGCTGGGGTTGACATTGTGTCCACCAGAACAAACACCCGCGGCAGGAGAGCTGTCCCTGCACACACCCCCCAGAGTCTGTCTCCTTATCCGTCTCCTTTGCTTTTTGTCCATTTTGACATTTCAGCAGCATTGTTGAATTTTGGCCAATATTGCTTTTTTTTTTCCCTCCATTATCCTGTCATTCACGGCTTGAAGATAGGTTTTTCTTTTTTAGGACTTTCTTGTGTTGTTAACAACTATTTTAAAGTTTAGTTCTTTGTCTAGAGAATGTGTGTGTGTGTGTGTTGTGTTTTCTCTGAAAACTTCTAGAACTTTCTGCTTAAAACATTCCTCCCCCCCACCCCAGTGGGGGCTAGAGTAACAGTACAGCGGGTAGGGCGTTTGTCTTACATGTGGCCGACCCGGGTTCGATTCCCAACATCCCATATGGCCCTCTGAGCACTGCCAGGAATAATTCCTGAGTTCATGAGCCAGGAGTAACCCCTGAGCATTGCCAGGTGGGACCCCCCAAAAAAAGAAACTAAAAAAAAATTAGGAGATTATTTTTCTTTGAGTGGGTTGGGTAGGGTGGGGTAAATTTGGGCCTTACTTGGTGGTTCTTATGGGCTTATTCCTGGGTCTGTGCTCAGGAGTGACCCATGGCAGGTAAGTCTGTGGTGCCGGGGATTGGAGTCAGGGTCTAAATCAGGATGGTAGTCACCACAGCTACGGGCAAGGCAAGTGCCTCTCCTCTCCTAGTACTATCTCTTCGGTCTCTGAATCAGACATTTGGGAAACTCAGGAAAGAAACTTTCATCATGTGATAATAGAAGAAATAATCCAATCTTCCTGTGTCCCTCCTTATGTTTTCTTTAGTTGAGGTGAAAGGCACATGAGATGGAATTAACCCTTTCAGTTTACCCTGCAGTCACCTGGGAGCACTATTGTGCCATGACCCTCTTCTGCATCTAGTTCTAAAGAAATGTCATCACCTCCTAAAGGAGCCCAGTCCCAGCAAGCAAGAGGCAGAACCTCCCACCCCCTCACCAGACACACACACACACACACACACACACACACACACACACACACCACTCCTTTCTCTGACTCCTTGGCAACCTCTAATGTGTTTGTGTTTTTGACTCTTGCATTGAAAAGGAAAGCTGATTTGCATTTAATGTGTTGTCATTTGTCTAAGAGACCTCCCTCTCCTGGGCTCAACAGTTGGGTTATTCTCACTCTCCCAGTTAGAAACCGTAGCCAGCAGTGGGCCTCTGGTTTTTCTCAAAGTTCATAGCACACTAACCCTTGAAGGCAATGGAGGAGCCATTGAAGGCAATGGAGGAGCCACCAGGCAGATGTCCAGTCTGTAGAATGGACTTCCTCAGGCCAACATGCTTTTTCTAGGATGGTTGGTCCCGATATCATTCCGCTGCCACACATCTATGGTGCACGCATCAAAGGAGTGGAAGTGTTCTGTCCCCTGGACCCACCCCCACCTTACGAAGCTGTGGTGAGCCAGGTGGACCAGGAGCAGGTATGGGCTTGGTGTTCTTTCTTCTTCCTCTGGGGGCAGGGAGGAAAGAGGCATCCTGTGCTGGAAGGGATGGGGAGACCGTGCCAGGAACTTTCGAAGATGTGTGCTGGAGACCTGATGAGGGTTGCATTGATTGTCACCCAATAGCCCTCTTGTTTCCTGGGCTCAGGGATCCCCGTGCCAAAGGCCAGAAGGAGCGGAAGCTGCCGCACGCCCGTTGGAGATGACCTGCCCGTCCGCCGCTCAAGGTGATCAACCCTGACTCGGGATTCCTTGGGACAGAGAAGTATGGGAGAAGCCGTGACTCGGATACTTAATGGGAGCATGGATATTCTTTAGAGCAAACAGTGCAGACGACGTAGTCTTTTTAGGTGCTGACGTCCTAGTGGGGCTTCCACGTGGGAGCTTGTGCATGTACAAACAGGGAATTCCCCTGGGACCTATGGTAGTGGATGGCAAAGTGTGATTTGGTAAAAAGGTAAAGGTAAAGGCCCTCCCGTTGATCATCGATTTGCTCGAGCGCCCAGTAACGTCTCCATTGGAGACTTTGTTGTTACTGTGTTTGGCATATCGAATACATCACGGGTGGCTTGCCAGGCTCTGCCGTGCAGGCGAGATACTCTTGGTAGCTTGCCAGGTTCTCCGAGAGGGGCGGAGGAATCCAACTCAGGTCGACCATGTTGGCTGCGTGCAAGGCAAACGCCCTACCACTGTGGTATCGCTCCAGCCCATACATATGTATTAGAAAACTAGAGAAAAATATATACAGATCAAAAGAGTTTTACAGAATCTCAGAATATTGCTACCTAAAAGTTCTTAAGTGTTTTGAAATTACTTTAGGAACCTCATAACCATTGTCATTAAAAAGGAAAATATTGAATACTAGGGATTTCTAACACTTGAAGTGTTATCTAATAATAGCTTAATTAAAAGAACTGCAAATATCCCATCTAAAAGTCAAATGGAAGAACCAAATAAAATTTGTTATAGTCTGGTATTCAATTATGCAGTAATAAACTACACCATTCACTACTGCACATTTTCTCACAGATCACTATATGAAACACTACAAAATTAATGTTACAGATCACTATGTGAAACACTACAAAATTAATGTTTTGTTCACCTATTTTGACATTGATTAGCATAAATAAATTGCTAGACACATTCTATAATGAAATTTTCCAGGGTGAATTTCAAAATATTTTTATTTACCAAGAAACCAATTTATATCTTAAAGCTATGAATAGTAGGGAAAAAAATCCTTTCTTTTTTATTAGAAAAAGACAGTTTTTACAATGAAATAAAAAAAATTCCAATATACCATTTTCTGATTCATCCTACATCAGATAACAATAAAACCTACTCTTCTGAGGATAGTTTTAGAATAAAACTTTGTAAAACACGACTATAAAACTCCAGTGACCTTTCACTCCTAAATTTTAAGCACTACTATAAACCAATGGCCAACCAATATGTTAAAAAGCTCTTGAATGTTATTTGTTTTATGGAGTGATAGCACAGCTGGTAGAGCACTTGTCTTGCAAGCGGCCAACATGGCCTACCCGAGTTCAATTCCTCCGCCCCTCTCGGAGAGCCCGGCAAGCTACCAAGAGTATCTCGCCTGCACAGCAAAGCCTGGCAAGCTACCCATGATGTATTCAATATGCCAAATACAGTAACAACAAGTCTCACAATGGAGACGTTCCTGGGCCCGCTCGAGCAAATCACAGTGCTACTATTTCTTTCCAATTCACATCATTTTAAAATGTTATCTTTGGCCCTCGGGGCCTGTTTTGGCTTTATTTTAATTTTTAGGAAACAGTTTGCTGCTTTCAAAAGAGCTGCAAGTGCAGAGCTCTGGGTGGAGGAGAAGCCATCCATCATAGCACTTCCCAGGCCTATGTCACGGAGGAAACAGCAGGAAGGAGGGTGGGGGGGGCAGGGCATCCCCCCACGGGGTCCCGACTCCCCTCGCTGCACCTCCCCGCTGGCTCAGCGACCTCGGCCCCACACAGACATTCCCTGGCTCCGCCTTCTCCGTTCTCCTCCGCTGCCCAGCCCTCCTCTGCAGTACTTGTTTCTTGGACCTTTGGTTTCTTCCCGGCAGGGAACTTCCGTGAAAACAGGGGTTTGTTCACTGAGAAGTGTCAGTCACAGTGACTAACCCATGTGTGCTCTTAACCCATGTGTGCAAAAGCAACAGTTTGACACTGGAAATAAGTCATGAAAATACCTTTGCATGGGGGGCAGGAGATGTAATTCCATGTGGGGGACACGCCTTGCTTCCCAGGGCCAGAGCTGACCCTGAGCACTGTCAGGAGTGGCCCCAGGGCCGCCACTGGGTCTGCCCTGGTCACCCCAGCACTGTCCAGCCTGGCTGGCCAAATACCCCTAGGTGTGGCCCCCAAGCACTGCTGGGGAGGCTCCACCCCCCATGCCATTTGTACTTTCTTCCATATGCGACCTACTTTGCAAGACATTGAGGGATATAAAATAGCTATGATTTTTTTTACATCATGTAAAATCCAGTTTTATCAATAAAAGATTCAGTTTTAGCTTCATCCTATTATTATTTCTCTAACCTCACATAACAGAATAACCATTACTTGGTGTTCTGGGGGTATTGTGGGTTGCTCCTAGCTCTGTGCTCAGGGGTCACTCCCGGAGGCATGGGGCAATCTAGGACCTGTGACGCTGGGGTCACACTGGGGCTGGTGTGCGCAAGGCCAGAGCCTTCACCCCTGCACTATCCCTCTGGCCTGCGGGAATTGATATTTGTGAAGAGAACCTTGAATCACTACAGAAGATGCATGATTTATGTTCAAAAGAAAATTTAAGAGGCTGGAATGATAGCACAGCGGGTAGGGTCTTGCATTTGGCCGACTCAGGTTCGATTCCCAGCATCCCATATGGTCCCCTGAGCACCCTCAGGAGTAATTCCTGAGTGCAGAGTAAGGAGTAACCCCTGAACATTGTCAGGTGTGACCCAAAAAAGGGGGGGGGAGAAAGAAATTTTAAAACCTTGTCTTGGTATTGTTTTTGCTTTATCATATTCTAATTATTTAAAAAATTCTTAATATCGAGGGGCTGGAGTGATAGTACAGCAGGTAGGGCATTTGCCTTGCATGTGGCCGACCCGGGTTCGATTCCCAGCATCCCATATGGTCCCCTGAATACCACCAGGGGTATTCCTGAGTACAGAGCCAGGAATGACCCCTGAGCATCACCGGGTGTGACCCAAAAAGCAAAATAAAGTCACTTAATGTTAAAAAAAATCTTTATGTCAGTATTTAGTCAACGTTATCTAAATATGAGGTTCTCTGGGGTGGTTCTGTTCGCTGGATGACACTTTTGCCCATAAATTCCCCTAATATTCTATAGCAAGCAACATCTAGTCATGGGGCCATTGGAGACTTATCTGAGTTGAGTGTGGAGATGCCTAGAGGCAGCGGGGCTGAGACAGCTGGGGACCAGCATGCATTACCTTTCCGTATCACAGGTGTGTCGCTGTCTGCTATCAGTTGCAAGCAGTCTTGAGTGACTGGAAAGCAAAAACAAAGCCTTTTAGTTCCTTGGCCAGAACCGGGCAGGGGGCGCGTGGATGGGGACCCTCAGCTCCCTCTGCTGAGGATGGCCGTGTTCTCCCTTGACCTCGCCTCTTACCCAACCTCTCGCACACCTCCTTTGACCCAATAATCTCATTATTTTTAATTCACTGATTGTCTACTCCTGGGATTCTTTTCTGTGAGGGCCAGATGGTGGAATAGAACATCCTGGTAAGGTCTAGGGCTGGTTTCCTTTCCCGCAAAGAGCAATTCCTTGCTTCCAGCTTGGATTCACAGCCCCCTCAGAAACTGGGTGGCGGGGACCACATTCCACACCGCACAGGACAAGGGGATGTCAGATACAGCCTGACACCTCCTAGAAGAACTGGTGAAATGTGAGGTTTGTGCCGTGCCAGGTTCTCAACAGATGGTCCTGTGAGATCTGTGCTGTGTCGGGGCTCTGAGGAGACAGTCCTGTGGGGTCTGTGTCATGCAGGGCTTTGAGGAGACAGTTCTATGGGGTCTGACCCGTGTAGGGGCTCTGAGGAGACAGTCCTGTGGGGTCTGACCTGTGTAGGGGCTCCGAGGAGACAGTCCTGTGGGGTCTGTGCCATGCGGGGCTCTGAGGAGACAGTTCTATGGGATCTGACCCATGTAGGGGATCTGAGGAGATGGTTCTGTGGGGTCTGACAGGGCTCTGAGGGGACAGTCCTGTGAGGTCTGACTTGTGTGGGGGCTTCAAGGAGACAGACCTGTGGAGTTTGTGCCGTGTAGGGGCTTTGAGGGGAGAATCCTGTGGGGTCTGTGCTGTGTAGGGGATCTGAGGAGATGGTCCTATGGGATCTGACAGGGCTCTGAGGGGACAGTCCTATGGGGTCTGAGCCATGTAGGGGCTCCGAGGAGACAGTCCTGTGGGGTCTGTGTCATGCAGGAATCTGAAGAGACAGTCCTGTGGGGTCTGACTTGTGTAGGGGCTCTGAGGAGACAGTCCTGTGGGGTCTGTGCCATGCAGGGGATCTGAGGGGACAGTCTTGTGGGGTCTGACCCATGTAGGGGCTCCGAGGAGATAGTCCTTTGGGGTCTGTGCCATGCAGGAATCTGAAGAGACAGTCCTGTGGGGTCTGACCTATGTAGGGGCTCTGAGGAGACAGTCCTGTGGGGTCTGTCCCATGTAAGGGCTCTGAGGAGACTCTCACCAGCCCTGTGAAGTCTGACTTATGAGGGCTCCTAGGAGACACTCATCAGTCCTGGACCTCCCAGGAATTTTGGGGTGACTGAAGTGGATAAAGAGAAAGTGGGAGATTTCCTTCATGAGGCTGCTGTCTCTCTCCTCCTCACTTCACATAAATCACCCCGGGACTCTCTCAGGCAAGACCAAATGGCTCCCACGACAGCGGCTCTGGGTCCATCCCACCTGCCCTCTCCCGCCCAGGACCCAGTTTCCCTTTCCAAGGTCTGAGTCATCTGCAGCTTTACAGCGTCACTTGTGTTCAAAGATTAGGCATGGGGCTGAAGCCATTGTACAGCAGGGAGGGCGCTTGCCTTTCGTGCAGCCAACCAGGGTTCATCTCTGGCACCACACTTGGTCCCCCAGTTCCCTCCAGGACTGATCCATGAGCACCGAACCAGGGGTAAGCCCTGAGCACTGCCAGGTTTGGCACAAAATCCAAAAAATTATTTTAAATAAAATAAAAAAATAAAGGTTATACCATATGCTTATAGCTGCTCTCTATTAGATTAAGAAAGTTACATTCACTCCCAGCTGGCTAAAGGATTTTGTACCTTTTCAAAGATGAATTAGGTTTCATTTATATTGAATGTTCTATGTCTGATCAGGTATCTTTTTTAATCCATAGATTTTTATTGTAATCATTTTTTATCAGTGCAGACATAAGCAGTATCTATACTATTTCCTAATAATATAGTCAGTATTCCCTGTCTTAGCATAAAACACACATTTATACTCTTATAAACCTATTCAGACTTTCCCTTGGAAATTTTCTTAGTTCTCTCCACTCTTACTAAATTTTACATGTGTAGGTTTTACCTATTTCATGTAAGATTTAGAATGTAATGGATTAGCATAGAATTGTTTGCACTACTAATTTTTCTTTCTTTTTGTGTCATACCAGCGATGCACAGGGGTTACTCCTGGCTCTACACTCAGGAATTACCCCTGGCGGTGCTCAGGGGACCATATGGGATGCTGGGAATCGAACCTGGGTCAACCACGTGCAAGCAAACACCCTACCCGCTCTGTTATTGCTCCAGCCACTAATAATCTATCATATTAACAAGTGTTTATTCAGTTTGTAAGACTGGTTCAAAATTATGAAACTGAAATGTAATCATTTTACTAACAAATGTAAGGTGAAAAATCTTACCAAAAGTCAATGCAAAGAAAGTTCTAACTTTAAAGCCAACATGTAATTTACAATGGGCTGGAGTGATAGCACAGCGTGTAGAGCGTTTGCCTTGCATGAGGCCGACCCGAGGAATCTGAGTTCGATTCCTCCACCCCTCTCTAAGAGCCCGGCAAGATACTGAGAGTATCTCACCAGCACGGCAAAGCCCGGCAAGCTACCCATGACATATTCAATATGCACAGTAACAAGTCTCACAATGGAGACATTAGTGGGCACACTCAAACAAATCGAAGAACAACAGGACAGTGCTACAGTGCTATGTAATTTACAATAAAAGTTTATATAATGAATACTGAGGATTCAAGGCTGCTTTCTCTCTTTACATCCTTGAATATTTACCTCCATCATCATATCCCAAGGCATGGACAAACTGGGAAATTTTGAACTTAGACTGGATTTTAGGTGATATTATAAAGTTGTTTATTTTTATTATTTAGAATAATGATATTGTGGTCATGGAAGTAGGTCTTTTTATTTTTGGAAGAGTCATGAAGTGAGGTGATAATAAAAAGAACAAATGTCATAGTTTTTTTTTTTTTTACCAAAAATACTTCAGTATTTAGCTTAAAATTTAGAAGGCAAATATATTTACATAATTTGTATAATTTTAAGGACTAAGTTTTTAAAAAAAATAAATAAACAGCAGATTACTCACTGTCCTTCTGAACAAAAAATCATGGTAAGCATGAGCAATGTCTATACATTCCTAAGTACTAATTTTTCTTATTCATACAGATTTCAATTTAAATTGCTTCAACAATAATGAAAAAGAATTTACAATGCTAAGATAGTAGTAACAAATGAAAGATCTTTGGCACTTTGACAGTGGTCAAAGTATGGTAAAGTTTTAAACTGCAAGCTTTAACACTAAAGCTTATGTTACGTCACCTAAACCACAAAAAAACTTAGAAGAGAATAGCAAGTTACAATAATAAAAAACTAGCAGGGCTAAACAGAGCTACAGAGATGTTAATGATAGTAATAAAAAGCCAAAAAGCCATTGGTTTACATTATGTGTGATCTCAAATTGTTTCCAAAGCTTACTACTTAATAGGGGCTGTAGAGATCATGAAATGGTTGACATGTGACTTGTATAATCCTATGCAGGTTCAATCCCCAGCACCACATACGCTCCCATGAGCAACAACAGGAATGAGCCCTAAGCACAGAGGTAGGAGTAAGCCTACAGCACTAGCAAGTGTGCCTGCCCCCACCCCACCCCCAAACCGTCCATGTATCACAGATACTGATCTGTGGTTTTCTGTCTGTAATCTTTGGTTTTGGTAACAGAATAACATTGGCCTCAATTTTTTTGAGGAGCTTGAGAAGGATAGTTTATTTCTGAATGTTTTTAGAGCCTACTAGTAAAACCACCTCAATTTAGACTTTGTCTAGGGTAAGATTACTGGGCTCTTCAGGTTTTATATTTCCTCATGACTCAGTTTTCAGAGGCTTTGTGATTTTAAAAATCTATCAAAATTGTCTAAGTTCTCAACATTAATGGCATAAAGTTCATACTAGTCTCTTACACATATATGCATTTCTGTAGTATCTGTTGTTATTTCTCTTTTTCTTTATGAGCCTAGGTATATAAGAATTTGTTGATTATGTTTATTCTGTCAAAGAATCAGCTTTTGGTTTCATTTCTGTTACCTTTTACATTTTTATTTCATTTATTTCCACTCTTAATTTGTATTATTTCCTCACTTCCACTGATTTGGGGTTTCACTTTCTCTTTTTGCTGTTCCCTAAGATGTAAGGTTAAAGGGTTTGAGCGTCTTCTTGTTGCTTGAAGTAAATGTGTATCACTAAGCACTGCCCTCTTAGTAGTGCTTGGACGGTGTGACCTATGTTCTGATAGCTCATGCCCACATTCTGGCTAGTTCCTAGGAATTATTATCCTTTACTTACATATACTATTTCAAGGCAAAAAATATTATGGTAGGTTCAACCTATTCACAGTACCAAAATTTTGTGTCAGAACACTGTTATTTAAAAAAAATTTTTTTAAAAAAACTTAAAACATATAAAGTAACAAAATATGAGATTAATACCCAAGAATAGCTGAGATCAGCGCCAGGAGGATTACGCCATGGCTTAGGGGCCAGCCGGGTGTTCTATGGGAAAGGACAGCTCGGATAGAGAAGGGAGCACCAATTAAAGGGTGCCTGGAGGATCCTCCCAGGAGGGGAGAGGCATGTTGAAAG
>JAOXYA010080525.1:0-11344 GCA_028565675.1 Sorex palustris
TTTTTGGGGTCTGGCCAAAGGCACAGCAGCAATTTTGGGGTATCTGGAAGTCTGAAGACGCCATGAGGCTGCTGATGCACTCGCCTCACAGGTACAGATTGACCTGCTGGCGGCACCATACCCCCAATGTTTCTAGTTTTATGTTTTATTTAATCATTAATCCCTATTGCCAGTACATGGCATCCTTGGGATAAGGCATTTTGAAATGATAACCAAATAGCTATTTTGTTTGTTTGTTTGTTTGTTTTTTGTTTTGAGGCCAGACCTAGAAGTGTTCATGGATTATTCTTGGCTCTGCACTCAGGGACCACTGTTTGTCATATTTGGGGAACAATATGGGATGCTAGGTATTGAACTGTGGTTATCTACAAACAAGGTAAGAAACTTTTCTGCTGTGCTGTTGCTCTGGCCCCAACCAAATAGTTTTTGCTCTTGCCTTAAGAACAGAGGTAATGATGTGATTTTGTGAAACCTCTTATTTTATCTACTGTAAAATACCTTTAAAGAAGCATAAAGCGATAGTATTATAAATAAAGGTATCTATAAACATAAGAAAAGTAAAAGAAAGAAACAATGAACCAAATTGATTAACAAAGTAGAGTATGACATGGCTTTAGTTGCTTCCCCTCAACTTAACCCACCACCAACGGCTTCTTTTTTGTTTTTGCAAGTGTTTATATAGGTAACAATTTCTGGTATCTTCTAATTAATTGTAAATTATTTGATAGTGCAGACTTTATCACCTTATCTTCAAAAGTAATTCACTGGGGAATGCATTTGTATATATCCTATTCCCTGTGGCTCTGATTCACTGATTTGCTTCTTAGATGAAGAAGTGTAATGTCTCCATGTAATTCCATTTGAAAGAAATTTAAAAATTAAACATCATGAATACTCTACAACATGCCTGGAAACTTAGCTCCAAATGACTTAGCTACTCTGAACTTTCCTTAAAGAAATCTCTGAACTTTCTCTGAACTTTCCTTAAAAAAAATCTCTCTCTCTCTCTCTCTCTCTCTCTCTCTCTCTCATTTTAAATAGAAAAATAATGGAAAAATAAATGGATATATTTTGTAGAATTATTCCAAGTTCCTGAAAACCTCTATCAAGGCCAACTTTAAAAGAAAAGATATGTTCCTTAATCTCTGTTTCTTATCTCTCTGCTGTGCAAGCATTATATTAATTTCCAAAGAACACAACATTGATCTGAAGTTAGTCCATTTTGCAATTTTTTTGCTCTGTATCTGAAAAGAAAACTTCACTTAATCACTTGACTTCCCGTTAATCATCAATTTGCTCAAGCAGGTGCCAGTAACATCTCCATTCACCCCTGTCACGTGCTAGTGTAGCCCAATGGTGTCTGTTCATTCTAGGAACACGAAGAGCCTCAAACTGGTAGTTCAGGGTCTTGACGAAAAAGTCTGACCATCTTGTAGGTGGTGATTCTTGACCGTCGATGGAGGTCAGAACTCGAGATTCTTTCTCTCATTTGAGTGAAATGTGATACTCCAAGCATAGCTCTTTTGATTCCTCTCTGGGAGACCCGAATAGAGTTCTCATCCTGTTTTCCTAGGGCCCAGGTCAATGAGGCGTATGTTAATGCAGGAAGAACAGTGAAATCAAAGAGATGTGCCCAGAGCCAGAGGTTCTTTGTCCTCTTAGCTATTTCTTCCATGCTCTTGAAGGCCTTCCAAGCTGCTCTTTTCCTCCTGCACAGCTCAGGTGCCAGGTCATTCATCATGTTGACTTCTTGACCTAGGTACACATAACTGTTGCATTCAGAGATGGTCGTTCCGTGGAGAGCAAATGGAACATCAGGAACAATACTTTTTCTCATGACCATTGTCTTTGTGAGATTCAGCTGTAATCCGACCTTTCCACGCTCATGGTCGAAGTTGGCTAGCATTTGTGCCACTTGGCTAATGTTTGGTGTTATTAGAACAATGTCATCAGCAAAGCAAAGGTAGTGTAGCTGCCGACCATCTATCTTCACTCCCACTCCTTCCCATTCCAGTCGTCGTATGATGTTCTCGAGGGTGGCACTGAAGAGTTTCGGTGAAATGGTATCACCCTGCAGAACCCCTCTCTTGACATGGATGATCACTTCTAGAAACACACAAACTATCAGTATTGCCTTTATCCTTATCATTGATCAATACTTCATAATTTACACTAGAAATTAATTTTTAGAACTATAACATGTTCTTGCTTAGGTGCTATTAATTTTTCTTGAATCATGTCAAGGTCAGAGAATCTGAATCCAGCAAAATTTTATTTGTGAATGTATAAATACCTTTAATTTCTTTGAATTATCACAGTCATGGTCTCCCGTTATTCATCGATTTGCTCGAGTGGGTCTCCATCGTGAGACTTGTTGTTACTGTGTTTGGCATATCGAATACATCACGGGTAGCTTGACAGGCTTTGCTGTGCTGGCAAGATACTCTCAGTAGCTTGACGGGCTCTCCAAGAGGGTCGGAGGAATCAAACCCTTGTCAGCAGGGCTGGCTGTGTGCAAGGCAAATGCCCTACCACTTTGCTATTGATTCAGCCTCTTTGAATTATATTAAATTTAAACTAATTTAGTTATATTATATTTAAGTTGAATTATATTTAATGTATGGTACCTTTAATTCCATTGTCTTACAGGTAGTCAAGAGAATAATCAAGGCTCTTATATATTTTGTACAATAAATCAGACCAGGGTACTTTAGAGAATTATAATACTAAAGATATAATACAGATATATTTTATCTGCCACATTAAAACATTAAGATCTGTAAATCAATGCAAATGAACATGCTAATCATGAATTCAGATCACATTATTTTGACAGTTTGATAGGTCTCACAATTTCAAAAATATATGATAGGGATTAAAAGGATACATCTAAAAATAAAATAAAAGAATACATCTATAGTCATATTTTGGTTACCACATGTTGACGTTTTTGTTGCATAATTCAGTTTAATTTTAATTTATTATATTAACTACTAATATAGCTAATTCACACTTAAATTTTTACTAATAATAATTTTTTCTTTTCTTTGTAGATGCTATTTACAAAATCACTATGATGCGGGGAGACCTGTGGAGTCTCCTCCCTGTACTGCAGGGAGGGTCCCGGGTTCCAAACGTGCAAGGAGGGATCAGCCAAATGAACTAGGACAGGACAGAACAGGACAGGACAGGACAGACAGATAGGACAGGACAGACAGGACAGGACAGGACTTTATTCAGGGCAGCAGGGGCTTATATACCTATCAGTACAGGAAACTATGCATACAAAGCATAAGGCAGTTACACAAAAAGGTCATGTCCATATATGGTTAGGAAAGTTACAAAGTCTATACATTTCACATACATGGTTAATCATTGCCAGTTACTTCTTGTTTTTGTGGACAGCCATGACAGATGTTTCTGTGACAGATGTTTCCTCAAGACAACCATGCATAGCACAGGATTTGCACAAGTCGGGGCTTGGCCTGCCGTGGGTCACGTAGGCACTTGGTCAGTTAGATGGCCAGCTTCCCACATCTCCCCCTTCCTTTATTATAGAAGACACCAGCTCGGTGGGGCATTGACTGGGCCCCTCCAAGATATCAAGAAGACCTCTGTTTTACGGAAGGGAGGAGAGTAGACTGAGCCCGTTTCCCCTGCTCACCCTACTAGCAGAGAGGAGCCACGGAAAAAGGCCGGCGCTAGGCAGAGGAAACCTCCATGCAGGCCCAGTGTACTCCACAGGGAGGAGAAAGCAGTCATGAGGCCTCCTTTGCAGTCCTTTTTCAGGCACCTAGCAGCTGAACAAAAGTGGAATAGGGTAAAGTCCAACTGTTTCATACCCAGAGTGTCAGATCAGAGAGGGGTGGGGGAGCTGGCCATGAACAACTCAAGGTTGGGTCCAACCAACCATGAACTGTGAAGCGTCCTCTGCAGCAGCAGTTTTTGTGGCCACATAGTCCAGGGAAGCATCTTCCATTGCCTGGCGATGGTAATGCAGTTGTATGGGGTTGGCAGATAGAGAAGCTATCTGGTGTCTAACAAAAGCGATAATCCTGTTGAAAATGCAGGGGCCCACAGTAGCGATCAATAAAAGGGCAGTCAGGGGACCCAAGAGTGGCAACAAGTAAGGAAATAGAGAATGCAGGGCCCACCCAGAGCTAGAAGACGTTCCCGTCATCTCTGCTCCAAACCCTCCCTTAGTTCTCACGTGGAGTTTTTAATCACTCCACTGTGGTTAACATAAAAGCAACACTCCTCCCCCAAGGCAGCACACAATCCCCCCTCTTTTATAAAGAGCAAGTCCAGTCCCTAGGGGTTTTGAAGAGCAACCTCCAAAAGAGACATCAGCGAATTTTCAAGGTGAGAGATGGATTGTTCAAGGTGCTCTAAATCAGCACCCACAGCAGCACGAAGTGTAGCTAGACCAGAGTGCTGAGAAGTCAGGGCTGCAATGCCTATACCGGCGCCCTCAATGTCAAGGGTGAACAGGGTGGCAATGGTAATGGCAGAGACAGGCTCGTGGCAGAATCAGCGGGGTGAGGTGACATGGTGCGGGCACCAGTAATCATAAGGGGTGGAAGTTGGTTGGTACAAAATACAGGGGACCACCAGAACAGTCAGATAGAACTCTGAAGAAGAGTCGAAAACAGAGGCAGCAAGATGAGGAGTCAGGCTTGTCACTGAACAGAGACCCCAGGCATCCTTGGTCGGGTTGACCCAGGAGGTGTGGGGAAAATGTGGGTCGGGGGTGATCCCTTAGGGCACGTTAGCAATGGCTAATGTAGGCCGAAGGAATGGAGCCAATGCAATGGCCGGAGCCAAAGGTCAAGGGTAAAGAAAGGTGAGGCTATCGAGGCCCCAAAGGGGCTCCCCAATATGAGGGAGATGAAAGAGAGATACCATAGGAAGCATTTTGGCCAATGGCATCAAAAAATGGAGGGACTGGCTGAAGGCAAAGCCAGCAGGACTCGGTAAGTGTTGGAAAGGTCGCATTCAGGGATGCAGAGGAGGTGACCACTAGGGTCTGGAGGGCGTCCGCAGAGCCAGACGGGAGAGGCAGCAGAAATGGGGGGGAGGGAAAGGAAGGGGCAAATGTTGTGGGAAGTGGCGACCTGATCTCCGGAGTTGTAACGGGAACAGGCGGATGGAGTGTGGGAGACAAAGGTGATGGACCAGGCAGTGCATCAGGGAGGGCTTGGGATAAGGTACGGCAAAGATGGAGAAACCACCCGATCATGTGCCCTGCTAGGTTTGAGCCACTGAAGGTGACTACCCAGACCAGGCCCTTTGAGGCCCACAGGGAAGGAGGAAGGGTTTTTGCTGCCTGGGTGAAGGAAAGCTGAAAATTCCTGCAAGTGATGTCACCTGCAGGGGGGCGACAGCTGGACTGACCAGCGGGAGCAGAAAGATGTGAATAGGAAATGTAATCTGGGCGGGTGCTGAGAGCCCTGACGGCTGTGCCCGAGGTTGCATAGTCCTTTGTGGCACAGAAGTAATCTCAATCATCCCTGCATGCAGGATCCGGTGTGTGTCCAGGCCACAAGAAATGTGGCGTGGATCAGCTGGAAACACAAGCTGACTTGGGCATCGGGGTGCTGTAATTATTAGCTGCATGACAGTAGTCTACTACTGTTGGGGAACCAAGAGAGGGTCTGGAGAGCGCATTGCTCCTGAATAAGTGAGGAAACCGCATGACAGGGAGAGTCGAACGTTTGTAGTTGTTCAAAGTACACTTCCCAGGAGATGGGGAGTGGCCTATGATCAGCAGAGATCAGAGCAGAGGCATCAGGGGGATGAGACATGGTCGACAGCAGCTAGGTTGCCAGGAGGGCGGTCAGTACTCTCGAGAGAAGCAGAGTCTGATAGAGGTCAAGCATCATTCTCAGGGCCCTCCAGGGTCCTGGAGGCGGGGGCATGATCTACCAGCCTGACCAGCCGTTCAGGCGGCCAGCAGGCCGCTGCCTCACAGGTGTTGTAAACACAGGCATGCCCCCTGCCCCAGATCAGGACCGGGTCTGGGCCATGCCACTGTGCAATGAGGGGGTCCTTCCATTTAGTCATAGCGTAGGAGTTTTTGGAGTCAGAATGCCAGAAACGGTCCACAGCAATGTGGCCATCATTATCCAGGCTCAAGAAATTGAGCACAAACTGTACGTGGGACAGCAGCATCTTAGGAGAGTTAGAGGCAACATATAGGTCTCTTCCCTTCATCAATTTGAAGATACACATTTTAAGGATAGAGTGGACTCTTTTCACAATGCTCTGTCCTTGTCCAGGGACATAACCGTGCCTCATCATGATGTCTAAGCCCTTAGGGCACATCAGTACCACCCCCATCTGTTCAAGAAGGTTGTATCCCCATAAATTTACAGGGAGGCCAGTGATGACATAGGGGCGAACAGTCCCTGAGTGTCCCTCCTTTGTTTTCCAATTAAGAAAGGCTGAACTAATAAGGGGATCCTTAGATTGCCCAATGCCTTGCAGATGCGTGACTGAAGGGATGAGTGGCCAGTCCAATGGCCAAACCTCCTGTCTAATTATTGTGGCATCGGCTCCCATGTATATGAGCCCCACAAATTCCTTTTCTGCTATAACAAGCACAAGCAAGGGCTTGTCAGCTATTAGCTATTGGGCCCAGAGGATATCAGAAGAGCCAAAAGAACCGTCCTCTCCTCTGTCTGAGAGCACTGGGTTTTGTGAGCGATGTAGCAGGAACAGGAGAAGTTGAGCATTCTAGAATTGGGATCTATCGCAAGGAAAGGGGAGGTGATCACAGCAAGCACATGAATCTGCCCAGTATAATCAGTGTCTATAATTCCAGGGAGAATCTGTAAATCTTTCATAAGAATGCTTCCTCAGCTGATAATGAGGCCAAAGGTGACTTCAGGCAGGGGTCCCTTGGCGTTAACAGGGATAGACTGAAGTCTTTGTGTGGCTGTTAATACTGTTGGGGTGGAGGTGCAGAGGTCCAGTCCCGCGCTTCCAAGGAAGGCACGGAAGGGGGTGGAAACGTCAGAGATTGGGAGACGAACCGAGAGACCGTAGGGTCGCGTCAGGACGCTTGAGGGCTCTGGGGCGAGCCCCGATAAAAGTTTCCCTGAGGGGGATTATTGTGAGAATCTGTTTTCCAGCAGCATTCAGAGGCCCAATGAAGACCACGCTTACACTTGGGGCAAGGGGTGATAGGTTTGAGTTTTCCTTTTGTCACATTTGGGCAGTTCTTAGCGAAGTGGCCAGGTTGTTGGCAGGGAAAGCAAGCTCGCTCTTTGTTTCTAGCGCAAGACTTTTAAATGCCATGCCAACTGCCAATTGATCTTTTGTGAGGTGGGGTCAATATCGGCACAGAGCCTCATATAATCGGAGACAGTCTGACTGTGCTTGTGAGGGAGAATAGCGGCCTGACAAGAGGAATTGCCATTTTCAAAAGCTAAGTGTTTAACGAACTCATTTTCTGTCTCCTCTTTTCCCATGAGCCTTTCAGCTGCCTCAGTCAAGCGGCCCATGAAGTCGCTATAAGGCTCTGCTGCTCCCTGTCTGACTTTTGCCAGAGAGTTAACAGCCGACTCTCTGGAAGGGAGGCCTTTCCATGCCCAAAGCACAGCTTGCTGAGTCTGGGAAAGAAGTCCAGGAGGAAATGGAGGCTGGAGTATATTAGAATCAAAAAGGGGGTACCCTGCATCTTATTTACTGTCCACGAGGCTGAGGCATCTCCCGATATGGCGTTGTCGTGAGCCATTTCTTGACAACGGTCAACATAATCAGTCTTCCATAAAAGGTAATTATCTCTTGTGAGGACTGCTTTAGTCAAAGTAATCCAATCATTAGGTGTCAGCCAGTCCTCGCTAAGGGATTCTAATAAGGACAGGGTGAAAGGGGCAAGGGGGCCTTTCCTGCCGTTGATCATAAGTTTGCTCGAGTGAGCCCACTTGAGCAAACCTATGAACAACGGGCGGAAAGGCCCCCTTATGCTTCTAACTAATACCGTATGCTGCAAAATCATTAGCAATGCATATTACACATCATAAAGTGAAATATTAGATCAGATTAAAATTCAGTGTTAACTTTTGAAACCTATGTTTTAAAAGTAAACATTACACTGCTGTTTATAAAAATCAAACAAAATAATATCAGAAGCATCATCATAAATTTCACAGGAGTTAAAGTCATAAATTATAAGAAATAGAAGATATATTTCAGAAGACTTACAATTGTTGCATAATGAGAATTTCTGATTGTTCTTTCATTTATAATTAGTTTTGCTAAAAGAAAAAAAAGTGAAGTCTATATTTTAACTTTCACCTACTCTAAAGAAAAATTATGATTCTTCAAATATATCTATCAACTCCACACAAATAATTTAACTGAACATAGCTCTTCAATAGGGAAGATGTGCTGATTTCTTAAGATGAAGTATAATGCTCTACCTCTTAATTTTCAAATTTCTCTGCTTTATTCATTTGGTGATGTCTGAACTAATATGTGAGGACTTACTGCTCTTCTCTGTTCTATTACTATTTTCAAACAATGGCCAATGGAGGGCTACGGAGGTCTAGAATAGTACTTTATATTAGCTCTAAGAAATCTATAAGGGTAATTGTCAAACACAATATGAGTTCAATTATCTCTGGTATGTAGAAAAACTGGACCAGGGAAAGGTACATGTCAAAGTGTGGGTTGGGGGAGGGGGGCAAGTGTGTGCCTATATCACTCTAGATGCCCGAGTAATAGAAAGACAGAGGAGGAAAGAAATTTAACAGGGAAAAAAGATGAGAAAGGAAGTTAACAGGGGAATACGAATCAGAGGCATCAAGTATAGCAATGATGAAGGGGAGTAGTACAGCTCTATATCTAAAGCATAGACTCAACAATTCTGAACACATGAGATCCAAACTGCAACCACCAAACGTTTCAATTTGGGTGTCAGGGTAGCATGGTGGGCAGTGGGGAAGGGAGCCTGGGAATGCTGGTGGAGGAAGTTGTCCCTGGTGGTGGAATTGGTACTAGGCCATGATATGCCTTACAATAACTTTGTAAATCATGGTCTTTGAGTATTTTTAAAGATAATTTTCAAAGCTTTGTTTACATACCTGACCATTATTTTTATGACTTTTCACTGGTGTGGAATATGTTTTAATTGCTCACGTCCTCCCAAAAGAAAAAAAAAGATATCTAATAATATTTTGGAGAAATGTGTATTAGAAAAAAAAACCTGTGTCAATAACTTTATAGATTTAGAACATAATAAAAAAATTATTTTAGTTTTACTAAAAATGGTGGGAGCCCAGCACAGCTCTGTGTACTCCCAAACCCAAAGCAAAAACCTCTGCAAGGCAAAGGAGAAGCACCAGGAGCTGAGGTCACTGCCTGCCTCCGAGCCTTCAGGAATCAGGGGAGTGACAATCAGCTCCCCACCCCACAGCCCCCCCCCCCCGCCCTGCAGCTTGGCTGGACCTAAAGCAGCATCTCAAATCACTACTGCATTCAGAGAAGCAAAACCACAGCACAGGAGGACTGTGTGTGACCACTGCGGAGCTGCCACCTGCAAAGGAACCCAACATGACTGATGCGCGAGGCCTGCAGTTCCTCTGGCGACCATGGGGACCTGGCTAGGGCGAATGCAAAGTCCCTGCTCTCTTGAGTGTCTCAACAGCTCTAACACTGCTGAACAGGAAACTGAGTATGGACTGTCCGGCAATGTCTGGTGTGCTACGGGACACTCATGCATCCGTTCACCCTCAAGTTCCCCAACACCCATATTATTAGGGTGCTCTTAAGAAGCAACAGCTGTCACTGTTTGTGCCAGGGATCGACCCCAGACCTTCTAGCCCTTGAGTCATCTATCTGGCCCCCTGAGCAGCTTTTTTATTTGGGAGGAGTGGGGGACATTTGGATCACAGCCCCAGGTGCTTGGGGCTTGCTCCTGTCTCAGTGCTCAGTAATCACTACTCGCAGTGCTCAGGGCTCCATGAGTAGTGCTTGAGCTTGCACCAGGATGAACCACATCCAGGCAAGTGCCCTGTGTATTATCTCTCTGGCTTTTCAGTAACTCTTTCTAAAATCTTTTTTTAGTGAAGAATGATAGCTTTTATTTAAGCTTACTTAGAAAGATGTGAGGGAGAGAAAGAGGGGAGGTACTTGTTCAAGAGAGAAAATGGGCTTATCTAGAGTAGGAAAAGCAAGCAAGCAAGTTATGTATATGTTCAAGGGAGAAATTTGGCTTGAAGAGCAAGCCTTCAGTAACTTTGTTTTTAAAAAAACAATTCGCAAGTTGTGGGGCTGCAGGGGAACTACAGAGGTTAGGCACATCCCTTGCACTCAGCTAATTCTAGGCTGACCCTGGCATAGCCAATGGTCTCCTGGCAGTGCCAAGACCGATGCTTCAGCACAACCAGCTGTGTGCTAACCAAAAGAAATTGCAAACTGGCTATGGCCCCCAATTTCTCCAGTACACCCCCCCAAAAAAGGAATTTGGAAATAACAAATGGCTTTATTACTACCTTTCCTGGAAATGTTGCTGCTCTAAGTGCTTATTCAAACATTTATTTTGATGTGTCGGTTTAAAAGCTAGATGATAAACTACATTTAAAAACCTAAGATAAGGACTTGAGCCCCTTCCTGCTCTCCCACCGCCAACACTGCTCCACTGGTCTACTTCCCTTCCAGGTCAGTCCGCCCACCAGCATTCGAATCCGGGACTTGGCTTTCGCCCTGCAAGGGCCCAGGCGTCCTCTCCGACCCTGGACAAAAGCAGACCTGAGCCCCTTCCCGCTCACCCGCCCCAAACACTGCTCCGCCTTTCTTCCCAATCCAGCCTTCACCCCTCACACACACACACACACACACACACACACACACACACACACACCTGGTTCCCGTGGGGGCGTGGTCTCTTCTGAAAGGGCGTGGCCTCTGGAGAACTGGGCGTGGCTTAATTTTAGGAGGGCCAACGCTCACGTAGCCACAGGTAGTTTAGTCATACCAAGAAATCTACTCCCCACACCTACACACCAACATGAAGAAACAATGTAAATCCCCACCACATGGAGAGGACAATGTAAAGAGTCAAAAAGGCTCAGTAGGTGCCTTTCACCTAAGGGACCTCTCTGGCAAAGAATTCAGATATGAACTCATGAGGATGTTCAATGAACTCAATGAAACAGTCAGACAGATACCAAATAAATTGAAAAAGGACATGAAAGAAACAATGGATTGCACAATAGAGAAAATACAGGAAGAAATGAGAGCAGAAATTGGAAAGCTACGCACAGAAATGTCACGAATCATAGATTCCATAGATGAAATAAAAAACTCAGTCTGTGCCCTCAAAAGTAGAATGACCACA
>JAOXYA010080534.1:0-11344 GCA_028565675.1 Sorex palustris
GTCTGGCAAACTCCCCGTGGCGTACCCAATATGCCAAATACCAGTAACAATGATGGGTCTCATTCTCCTAACTCTGAGAGAGCCTTGAATATGGCACTTTTAAAAAAAATCTCAGGGCTAGGACGAAGGAGGAGACGTTACTGGGGCCTGCTCGAGGCAATCGATGAATAACAGGATGGTCGTGAAATGATTTTGGGGGAGGGCTTGGGGGGTCACACCCAGCGGCGCTTAGTACTTACTTCTAGCTCTGCACTCTGGGACCACTCCTGGAAGGCTTGGAGGACCATCTGGGATGCAGGGGGTCAGTCTCAGGTTTGCCACATTGAGACAAGCATCCTCCCTGCTGTGCTCAGGTCTCTTGATCTTAAAATGGAATGAGGCATTTCCAGCACGGAGATATTTGGACACGGCAGGGACACAGTGTCTGCAAAGGGACGAGCAAGTCTTGGAAGTGGTTTGTCTAGGAACCTACTAGAATTGTGCACATTGACAAGCCCACCCCTCCTATCTGCCCCTAGCCGTCACCTATTAAGTCTGCCCCTTTACCTTTCACCTTTACCCTCTACCCTATTCCCATTGCTCCAGAAGAGTAATGTGAGGAGAGTCTCATTTGAGATCTCTTCAGTTATTTCCCAGATTCCCTCGAAGCTCAGTTTAATTCAAGCATCAGTTTTAATTCAAGAGCTGTAAAAACCGCTTTCCAGAATCCTTCGCTGGAATTGCCTCTAAGACCGATTTAAACCTGTCCACCATGCTTTTATGTGTAGTTTGGGAGCTAAAAAGCAAATTTCTACTTTAAAAGGTTTAAAACACTATCTTAGAGGAGGTGTGATGAGTATTGAAGTTGGTTCTGTGACTCAGCACCTTGTTTATGTACAGTTTGATTTAGGGGCCATAGACTTGAGACAATGAAAAGAAATTACAGCAGAACATGGCCCAGAATATTTTGTTGAATGAGATAAGCAAAATGTTGGATGATTTAAAAATCACTCACACAAGGTCTTAAATTTCCTCTAGGGATGAACTGACCTGAAATTAATGTGTAGACTTGAACATCCTAATATTATGGTAGGACCTAATTTGACCTTTCTCCCTTCCCCACCTCTCCCTTTTGGTCATTTTTTTCTAAGGAAATCTCCAATTTCCCCACCTAATCCCCGAGGGTAAGGGCAGTAAAGAGCACCAGAAGATGCACATGACTTAATTTAGAGCTGCCACATCTTCAGAGTGTCTTGGGACTTGGGGGCCCACAGCAGCTGTTTGAACAACAGCAGAGATGCCCGTTCCTCGCTGTTCACAAGCTTTTTGTCTGTTTATGTAGCACCCAAAGAAGTCCTCATCTGTTTTATTTGGGAGTATGGGGAGGGGGTGGAACCCAGTGCCTTGCAGCATTGCCTTGACCCCCAACCGTCACTTACAACTTTCCTGGGAAAGCACCACGTTTGGGCGTGGTCCTGGAAGATTTAGGAGCGTACCCCACTTTCTCCTGGGAACCAAGACCTGTTTGTCCATGTGGCGGGTAGGACACAGCAGGGCAGCAGAAGGGGCGAGGATGGCCACAGGGAGGGGTGGGCAAGCTGAGTCCCCTCTCACTGGACTAACTGGGGGCCCTGCCTTGTGCTGTGAAAATTGGGAAACTTGCTGAAGAATCTGAGTGAAGACCAGGTCCTGGCATTCCCAAGGTCCCTCTAACATCTGGCTCTAGGATGTGGGAGGCAGGAAGACTGGCGCTCTTCCCCCCCTCCCCCCCCCTCTGGGAAACTGGGGAGCCCTTTGGGGCAGAAAAAAGATAATGCCCCCTCCCACCCCCGTCCCCAAAGAGCGAGAGTCCTGTGTTATAAACCCTGACTTTTTCATAAGCTTCATAATGACCCTATCAAGACTAAACCTTTTTAAAGTTTTTTTATTTTATAAAGTAGTTCACAATATTTCATTACATTTAATATTTTAAACACCAATCCCACCATAATGGTACCTTCCCACCACCACATTTTGGATGTTTCCATCCCGAACCCCAGTCCCTGCCCCAAAATAGAACCGAAACAAAATATTTTGCATTTTGTATTGTTTGTTCTGAAAACAATCACTGGAAATGTTACAAAAAAGTATCCTTAGAGAAAAGAGTGTGGAGATTGTTATATTTCACCCAGGGGCCATTAAGCCCTTCTCTAAGAGATCACTTACATGTTGTTAAAGGGCTTTATGAGCCTTATGTGCTTTTTATATTTAAATCTGTAAAAAAACCCCAAATGTGTATTTCCCTCTAAGATTGGTTGCCTGCTGCTTTGAACCCTATCAAATGAGTTACAGTACTCTCCAAGTTTTGGGTAGGGTATGTGGTTGGAAGTATCCCTCAGCTGTAAATGGCCGCAAGATCAAGACTAAACTTTCTTGAAGGACACCCTGGTATATGGTGGGATGGGCTGGGGGCTGGCGTTTCTGCAGCACCACCAGCTGCCCTCAAAACCCAAGGAGCTGGAACAGCAGCAGAGTTGGAGGTCTTCTGCCTTGCATGTGGCACCCGGAGCCCTGGTGCCCCACAGTGTCCCCGAAACCCGCCAGGAGTGATTCCTGAATCCAGAACCAGGAGTAGGCCCTGAGCACCACTAATGTGTCCTCTCCCCAGTAACAATGACAACAAACTAAAGGCTGCCAACAGAACAGTCCCCCCATTCCCCCGCTGCAAGTACAGAGGGGCAGAGGTGTGGGAAGGCTAAGCTACTTGCAGTTCTTCCCTGGAAGCTTCCAGAATGAAGCCCTTTGCTCCTTCCAGGGTTCTGGGGGGTCAAGGCCAATACACTGGGGAGAAACTTTAGCGCACTGTCCCCTCATGAATAGGGTCTCAGGTGGGGTAGAATGATCTCTTGGGTGTGGGGGGAGAATGGTTTTCAAGGAAAACTTGGGGGCTGGAGTGGCAGTGTAGTTAAAACAGCACTTGCCTTGCACGTGGGCAAACCTGTCCCCAGCACGGAGCTAGGAGTAGCCTCTGAGCATGGGGATAGACTAAACTACCTCCTCACCCAACACACAAAAAAATAAAGACGAGAGTTATCTTTGGGGGTGATGGAGACCTCAAACTCCGAGCACTGTCTTTGCATGCGGGAAACCCGAGTCCATCCTCAGCTCTGGGTCCCCTGAGAACCACCAGGTGCTCCCCCACCCCATCCTTTCAACACCCCGCAAACACACACACACACACACACACACACTCTCTCTCTCTCTCTCTCTCTCTGTTTGTGTGGAGAAAGGGCAGGAGAGCGGGGATTTCTGCTCCTGCCCCAGCCAGGGAGAAAATCCAACCAGGACTTGTTGGAGGCGTTCAAAAGCTGTTGGAGAGCAAGCGTTTCCTGCTCCCAAGCGAACTCTGCATGGCCGTTTAGTTTTCTTTAAAGAAAACTACTTTTTGGAGTTTCCCCTTTACATCAGACAAATCCAGGATCAGAGGGATGCAGCAGCAATCCAGCGGCCAGGTGGTACCCACTGGGCAGAGAATTCTAGTGACGATACTGCCCCCTAGTGCTCATGTGCAGCGTTGCCAGGGGTTAACCCAGCCCCGCCAAACGCCCAAGGTTGTATTGATGGAGATTTATTTTTGGCCGCTCCAGAGACTGAATCGCCAAGGAGTGTAGGAGAAACTGGCCACTAACTGTCACTAGTCATCTGGGCTGGATGGAAACCAAGCGTGAGAGCATTGCCAGGGGGAATTGCTTGATTATGAGGCAGGGGCAACCCCTTTGGAAGTTGCAGATTTCCAGATTTTCCCTCCTGCTTGCAGTCTGCCATGGCTGAACTGTATGGATCTTCCCACTGGGATCTGGTTCCTGCTGCCCTTTGTGGAAGCCCATCTTACTCCTCTTCTGTGCTTTGTGCTGAAAAAAAAAACACTGGGGTTAATTTCTGAAGACAATGGCAGGCAATCAGAAGCAATTATTCCCTCCTGCCTCCCCCATCCTTTTCTTGATGTCACTGTTGTTGCTATGACCCAGGATTGCACATCAGCCTGGCTATGGGGGTGGCACCTGTTAAATCTTGACAGATTCATGCATCTGGCCGCGATGCTCATGGAACTGCACCGGAGCCCTTTGGAGCTGCAGAGCTCGCATGGGTGCTTGGCTGGGGATGATGATGGGTGTTGGTGCTCCAGGGCTCCTACTTTCTGGTCGTGGTGCTCACATGTTTCCAGTGATGGTGATCACTGGGGGCTGAACACCTTTCTGGTGAGCATATACATCTGGTATGGTGTGACGGGGAAATTGCATGCAGACAGCAGACACCCTCCCGCTGGCATGCATGCCTGCATGTGGGACACTGGGGATTTGAACTCTAGACCACCTGCTTGTGAGGCAGATGCTCTGGGACCTGTACTATTCCTCAGAGCAAACAAGTCAGGCAAAAAGGCTTTGGTAGGTTTTAATATCAGAGAGAGGAAGCGTGTTAAAATGAGCCTCTCTGCTGCTGACTTGTCTGGGTCAGGATAGAAGAAAATCACATCATAATTTATTTATTTTTTTAAAATTTCATTATTTTTTTGAGTGAGGGGTGGGGCACACCCAGTAGTGCTCAGGGATCACTCTGACAGAGCAAATTTTCTCTCCAAGGTGATCACTTTATCTGATCCAGTTCCTGCACCTAGCACATTCTCTCACACTGATGCAGGCAGGCAGATAGGGAAGGCCCCTGCCCAGGCGATGGCAGTAAATTTCCTGGAAAGTAATAGCTCTGAAGTTGCCAAGGCCAACCTTTCAGAAAACAGGAACTAAGGCCTGATGAGACCTTCACCTGGCGCCAGCAACGGACCCAGAGAAGCTCCTGCAGAAACAAAAGGCCAGGAAAGGAATTTCAAAGAAGACCATCAGCACTCCCAAACCCCTGGTAACCACCTTAGCAATGGACTTTGACCTTGGTAGAAGCCCCACTGGGGGCAGGTTGGAGAAACCCTATAAAGGCCACTGCCTGAGCCCATGTGCTGCTTACCCCCACATGGCTGAGCCCAAGTGTCACCCGCATCTCCCCTCTTGAGATGTGTACTTTCATGCTTCCATGTCTAATGCTAGAATGTGTGTAGGGACTCTCTCTGCCCTTGGAGAAGTTCTGGTTCTCTCTTGAGCACATTACTCTCCACTTCCTCCCACTTTCTTTCCTTCCTTCAAAGCTTCCAAATAAAAACTTTGTAACTTCACCATTTGTCTACTCCTGAAATTCCTTTCTTTGAGTCGAGACAAGAATCTATAAGTCTGGGTCCTGGGTGACAGAGGCGGAGGGGGAGAAAGTGACTGCCTTCCTTCTCCCCACTTCACATGAGCCACCTGTGGGGCCCACCAACATCAACATCAAGAGTTTGGCTGGGTAATGTGTTCTTGGTGAGGCGTTCATTTCACTGAGTTTGTTCATGATGTCCCACCACTGTCTCAGGGCCCAGAGGCTTCATCTGACAAGCCTGTTGTGAGTCTTTGGGATGCTCCATTATAAGCTATTTTCTTCTTGCTGCTTTCAGTATTCCATCTATGGTTTTCATCATTCTGATTAGGATGTATCTTGGGGTATTCTTATTTAGCTTTCTTTTAGCAGCTACCCTCCTGGCCTCCTGGATCTGGGTGCATACCCTCTTCACTGCGGAAACTTCTTAGTGATGGTAGCTTTGTTGATAGCTTTGATGGTTGCTTCCTCATCAGGGTTTTCTTCCTGCCCCTCTGGTACTCCAATGATTCTTAGTTTGTTTCTCTTGGCATCATTCCGATTTTCTCTTGTCATTGTTGGTTTGTTTTAAGGATCCTTTCCCTCTTCTGCTATAGTCTGGAGATTCTCTGTGCCTTGTCTTGGAGCTCACTGATCCTGTCCTCAGCAGCGGTTACTCTGCTAGTGAGGCCTTTCAGTGAGTTTTTCACTTCACCTACTGTGTTTTTCAGATCTGTCATTTCTGCTTGCATTTTTGTTTGCATTTTCCTCAATTCTGCTCTTGTGTCCTTCTGTATTTTATTGGCGATGTGCTCCATGGTTTCTTTTAGCTCCTTATGCATCCTTAACAGTTTCATTCTAAATTCCTTCTCAAAGAGGTGATGGAACTCATTATTACTTGTTGGATCATATGTGTTAGCTGCTTCACTCACTAAACCTGGTGGGTTTCTGCGTTGTTTTACCATTGTGACCTTTGCCATTTTGGGTTGTTACCTGGGAAATGGACACAGCACCAATGTCCTTCTGTGTGTTGCCCTGAATTCCTAATGCCCGGTTCCCCTCATACTGCTTGTGTTCTCTCCCAGGCAGTCCAGATAGGGCCATTCTCTCACATAGAATAGGAGCTCTGCATATACTTGTTTCGTGGAGATGCAAAGGGTGGAGGGTCCTGCTTGGTGTGGGTAGGCCTGTTGCCCAGGGTACAACAGGGATCGAACTCGGAACCTCACGTCTGCAAGGGAGGCATAGCCCATTTCCAGGTCTCTGAAGTTTAAGAATGGGAAGACACCTCTGGTGACGAATAACAGACACAGAGGCCCTTCACTTGGCTTTCAGGAGAGGCTGATGTGCACAGTAGCTGGAGGTGAGCACTGCTCCGGCAAGCAGGCAGGCGCGGCGGGAGGTCTGAGGTCTTTCTGCATCCTGCCTCCTCAGGGCATGCTCGCCTGCCTCTCGCCAGTAGGTGGCGCGCCAGGCTTGGGGAAAAAGTAGCCAACCCGGAGCTGGGGTTTCCCCAGCTGGGAGGTGAAGTGAGACATTTGGGAATCTCTAAAGAATCACAGGGTTCTGAGGAGACCAGACAAAGGGTCAAGACAGCAGCAGAAGTTGCTCTTTAAAACTGTTGGTGTCTGTCTAACCGCCCCTCCAATCCCGCCCCAACAGAGCCCTAGTATTTAGCTCATGACTTGGGTGGGGGTGGGGGGGTCAGCGTTACACACGGGATGCAAAACTGCATCCCAAATGGTTCCCAGGTAGGCCAGGAGTGCACCCTGAGTGCAGAGGCAGGAGTAAGCCCCGAGCATCACTGGGTGTGGCCCCCCAACCCCGAAAAGGAGTAAAAGAGGTGTGTTTGGAAGCACTCTGCACAAGCACTTCTGCTTTGGGCTGGGAGGAGCTGGCTCTGGCCGAGGGATGGCCTATCTCAGTGCAGTGCTGAGGCCTGAAAGTGATGCCGGAATCCTGCAAAGGAGACGCACCTAAACCCCCTGTCCCCCACTCCCGACCCTATTCAGTAAAGCAGCCCGTGCAGGGAGGCGGACAGGGGGCAGCTCGACTAGGCCTGCCTGGACAGGAAAGATGTGGGGCCACAGGGGCACGTCCCTGGAGCCTGCCCGGCAACCTGGCAAACTTGCTAGGTGGAGGCTTGGAGCGGGGGCATCCAGTGACTGGTCGGGGTTCGAGCTTGGGTTTGGGGTCAGAGGCGCTGCCAGGGGGCTCCCCGCGCCAGCGGCATCCAGGACACTGGAACTTTCAACCTTCAGATCATGCCTATCCTAGAGTGTTCCCCTGCACCCCCCCCCCGCCCCGCCCCGTCCCCAGCATCACAGCGAGGGGACCTTCTGGGATGAAGGACGGAATCTCTGGGCACAAAGGGAAGCGCATATGGGCGAACAGTGGGATGCTGAAAGCGCAGCCGGATGGGCTGCAGAAGCCCCGTCAATTCCTGTCTGTTTCCGCATCCCCCAGCAGCACCTTTGCATTTGCCAGGGCAGACACATACACACACAGCCGTGTTTAGAGGAAAGTAGGGGGGCTTGCAACCAGGATGCTCCCAAACAGACCTATTTATTTATTATTTTTTGGGGGGTTTGGGGGCCACACACAGTGGTGCCCAGGGCCTACTCCTGCCTCTGTCATTCCGGAATCACTCCTGGCCTGCTTTGGGACCACATGGGATATGGATGTTGGCCTGTGCAATGCAAGCTCCCTATTCCTGCTGTACTATCTCTGGGTCCCAAAACAGACTTTTTTCTTTTTTGGCCATACCCACCGTCCCCCAGGCTCTGTGAAGTGCCGGGAACTGGACTGGCTGGCACTGGCTGCATGCAAGGCATGTGGTTTAGCTTTCTCGCTCTCAGATACTCTGCAGTTCAAATCAGGATGCCACCTGCAGGGCAGACCCACAAAAAGGGTCAGTGCCTTCTCTCGCCTCACACCCCATCCCCCTCAATTGGGGGGTATAATGTCACTCCATTGGTCCTGCCCTCCTTCCTGAGCTATGGGTAGGGTAGGGTAGCTCAGTGGCTGGAGCTACCCAACCCTCTTTTGCATGAGACATGTTGCAGATTCCAGCCAGTTCTGCGATCATCGATTTGAGATACGAGCATCCTGGACTTTTTGTTTGGCCACTGTCCTAGTGGTACTCAACAGCTACAACTGCTGGGGGCTTAGGGGACTGTGTCGTTCTGGGTATTAAACCCAGTGCCTCCTGTGTCCCCCACAGTCTCAGAAGGCAAAGGATGAACTCCTCTCCTTGGGTTCCCCAGCTGTGTTCCCGGTCATTTCTAAAGGCGCTGTTCCTGCTCCTCCTCTTCTCTCTTTTGTCCTTCCTTGCAAATTGCCTCTACGATCATTTTTATTTTTATATTAGGAAGAAAAAGCATAATTAGCCCAAATTACCAAAGACTAAAGCAGGACCTGAATAATGAGGGAATCACTGCTTGCTGGGAGGAAGATGCTCTCGGTGTAATAACTTTATTAAATGAGACAATAGGCAGGGCGATTGTTACTGTGACCCTCCTAGATGGACCCCACCCTGCCCGAGGTCCTAAGCCTGAATAGCATTGTGTCTTGCCGGACAAGACCATGGCCAGAGGCTTGGCTTCATTTTCCTCTGGAGTGAGTTGAGGCTTCAGCCAGCCTGTGGGGAGACCATGTGGCCCCTGATCTCTTTCACTGATATCCAGGCTCTGTTCCTGCCAGGCCAGGTCCCCACAGATGGAGCTGGAGAAATCTCAGGATGTGGTGGTGATGCTTCACACACGAGCACAGTTCTCTCTACAGAGTCACAGGAGGGCAAGTGCCATTTTGCAATAAATGTTCTTAGCCTTTGGCTCTCCTTCACCCTCTGTTGAGCGCCCCCCCCCCCAGCCGGCCCTGCAGTGAGGAAAACAAAGTGTCTCCTGGGAACAGCCCCTCTGTCTGCCTCAGCCCTCCTGGTACGCCTGTTGGAGTTTCCATTTGGTAATATTTGAGAAGAAAAATATTGCTCCAAGAAGACCTCTGGGAAGCAGCTCAGTGGTATTTGTTTGGGTTTCAAGTGTTCTCCACCTGATACTATTTGAGAAGAAAAATGTTTTTCCCCTGGAAACCTCTTGGGAAACAGCTTAGTGCTATTTGGCCTTGGGTTTGTGAGTTCCCTCTTATTTACGTGAACACCTAGTTAACTTTGGAAAATTCTCTACTGAGATTTAAGGAGGGCTTATATGCATACTTATCTCTGTCTTTTTAATCTGTATATTGCTAGCCATCTGTCTGCCGTCCTTCCATTCATCTGTTTGTCTGTCCAACAACCCATCCAGCCTGTCTGCCCATCTGTCCACCCTTTCATCCAACCACCAACTGCCCATCCATCCATATGTCCATCCATCTATCCAACAACACATCCATTCACCTATTCGTCCTCCATCCATCCACCCATCTATCCATCTACCCATCCATCCATTCAACAACCCATCCATCCATCCATCCATCATCCATCCATCCATCCATCCATCCTTTCATCATCCATTCATCCATCCAACAAGCCATTCATCTGTCCATCCATCCATCCATCCATCCATCCATCCTTTCATCCATCCATTCATCCATCCAACAAGCCATTCATCTGTCCACTCATCCATCCATCCATCCATCCATCCATCCATCCATCCATCCATCCATTCATCCATCCATCCATCCACCCATCCATCCACCCATCCTCCAACAACCAAAAATAAGAGGTGTGTCTGTGTGTGTGTGTGTGTGTGTGTGTGTGAGTGAGTGTGTGTGTGTGATAAAGGCAGTCCTGAGTCCTGAGATCTGAACAGTCATGAAATTCCTCTGTGTGGCATTAAGATGGCTCTTCCCTCCAGCTCTATCTGCCTGTGTCATTTTCTTCTTGGGGTTCTAGAGAAGGCAGGAAGTTGGTTGCTCACACTGTCTGGAGCGTGACTGTTTTCCCTGAACTGGCCATTTTTTTCTCCTCAGAACTGTCCTCCAGCATGGACTCTGGGTGGGATATGGCAGGGCTGGGGAGGAAAATGTGGAAGGAAAAAGAAGGGACAAAGGAGGATGTTATTGTAAACCAGTAAGTAAATAAAATGGGGGTGGAGAGTTGGGCCACCCTCTGTGGTACTCAGGAGTGACCTGGTGAGGCTGGCATTGAGGAGAGGTATGCAGCGTGCCAGGTGCATGCCTTGACCCCTGTGCTCTCTCTCCAGCCCTGAGGCTTGTAGTTTTCTTCTGTGGAGCCTGTCGCTTCACTCTCTGAGCCAACTGGGCTTGTCCAAAATAGAAGTTGAAGCATTTTGATTGACTCTGACCATCGGAGAGCTGCAGAAGAATGATATATGTATATATATATATATTTTTTTCTTTTAACCAAATGAACTTTCTCAGAGAGCCCGGCAAGCTACCAAGAGTATCCCGCCTGCATGGCAGAGCCTGGCAAGCTGCCTGTGACATATTCGATATGCCAAAAACAGTAACAATAATGGGCCTCATTCCCCTGACCCTGAAAGAGCACCAAATATGGCAATGTTGGGAAGGACGAGTAAGGAGAGGCTGCTAAAATCTCAGGCTCTTCGTATTCCTGGAGCCAGTAGATGCCATTGGGCTACACTAGCACACAATAGGGACGAATAGAGCTGTTACTGGTGCCCGCTCAAGCAAATCGATGAACAGCAGAACGACAGTGATACAGTGAACCAAATGAACCAGTTTTGGGGAATGCATATTATCGGGGTTCCAGAGGGAGGCATTTGTCAGATGGTGTCTGGGGGTCTCCCTCTTCAGTGCTGCTCCTGGCCAGAGAGAGCTGGTGGAGGTCCAACTCCCTCTGTGGGACAGACCCCTGTGTTCTGGTTTCTGTTGCTGTTTTTCCTCCAAGGTTTGTTCCTCATGATGCCCTGGTTGTGTCCAGAGTCCACTAACTATGAGGGAGCGGTCACCTGGCTACTGTCCTTCTGGCACCAGATACTCAGATGGGCTTTAGAAAGACGGTCAAACGGGTCTTTTTACCCTCTTCTTCTCCCAGAGGAGCAGCTGGTCTGTGGAGGGGTCTTGCCAGGCAAAGGGAACTTTCTTTCTTTTTTTTTCCCCAACCATGTCCATTTTTATTTATTTATTTATTTATTAAATTTTATTGAATCACCGTGAGATAGTTACAAGCTTTCATGTTTGGGTTACA
>JAOXYA010080557.1:0-23461 GCA_028565675.1 Sorex palustris
CATAGCTGGAAGCCTGCCTCATGAACAAAGGGGAGAAGGCAGCTGGAATAGAGAAGGGATCACTAAGAAAATGATGGGTGGAGGAATCAGTTGAGATGGGAGATGTGTGCAGAAAGTAGATAAAGGACCAAATATGATAACCTCTCAGGGTCATATTGCAAACCATAATGGCCAAAAGGAGAGAGAGAGTATTGGGAATATTGTCTGCCATGGAGGCAGGGGTAGGGTGGGAAAGGGGGTTATACCGGGGATATTGGTGGTGGGGAATGTGCACTGGTGGCGGGATGGGTATTTGATCATTGTGTGATTGTAACCCAAACATGAAATCTTGTAACGATCTCATGGTGATTCAATAAAATTATGTATATATATATATGTATATATATGTATATATACCGCATAGAACTGAATGAGAAGTCAATGAGTCGGAGGTGGCTAAAGTGTGCTCCATGAATGCTTGAGGCCATGAATTTGATCCCTGGTACTTCCTGGTCCCCTGAGCACCCCTAAACTGAGCCCTGGCAGCCCCCAGCACCACTGGGCATAAGCAGCACCACACTCCCAGGGCCAAACTCCACACTCTCTTACAGCTTGGCTGTGTGTCACCGGGACGACCTCTGACCCCTAAGAACTGCCTGGGAGTGTCCTCTCCCAAAACAAAACAGTCAAATGGAAAAAGAATTACGTGATCACATCTAAAGTTCATACACAGTTTTTACACTGAGGATGTGTTCAACATATGTTCATTTTGATTACTTATAATACTAGAAAGTTTCACTCCTCCATTTAGTGATATTATCCCAGTGGTGTGATTTTAGGGAGGGAGAGTCTCCCCTCACCCTGCCACCCTTGCAACCTGCTGTCCCTCTGGAGAGAAAAAACAAAATGTTTTAAAGCTCCCCTAACACCCATTTTCTCTTTACTAAAGTGAAGCCCATGTGGGGTGCTCTGTAAGGACTTTGGCCTTGGAGTGCTTTCTCGGACTCCTTTGGAGACTAGTGCGTAGCTAGAGAGAAAGGCCTTCTTCCCCGCCAGCTCTTTCCTGGGCTCTGCTTTTCTGGTGAGCACTATAGGGGCTGGGGGCATGGGCAGGAATCAAGTGGATTCAGGATACTCAGCACTAAGCTAGGAGAGTGCTGTGGTCCTTCTGAGGCCTTGGGATTGTAACATTCTTGACAGATGACACGATGTCGAGAATCCCTGAGAAGAAAAGCATTGTGGATTCACCTCACTGTGAGGGTCATCTCTCAGTGCCACAGCCACTGCTCCCTTCCCCATCTTCCCTTTGTGGAGTACATTGGCCAAGGGGCAAGAGCTAAACAGTGCAGGACAACTGCAATGGGGTGGTGGAAGTGGAGGAGCTGACTACAGAAGCCAAGGAATTTCACTCTCTCAGCTGAGTTAGATACATCCCTTCTGCCTTGCCACTAGGTACTATGATGACAAAAAGGTTGTTGAAGAACAGTTCTCATAGATATATAACCCAATGGCAGAGCATGGGTCCTGCGATGCATGAGGCTCTGGGTTTAATCCTTAGTGCTGCAAAAATAAATAAAAATTGGGGGCTGGAGTGATAGCACAGTGGGTAGGGCATTTGCCCTGCACGGAGCTGACCCAGCTTCGATTCCCAACATCCCATATGGTTCCCCGAGCACCGCAAGGAGTAATTCCTGAGTGCAGAGCCAGGAGTAACCCCTGTGCATCGCTGGATGTGATCCAAAAAGAAAAAAAAAACATCAAAAAACAAAAACAGAAAACAAATAAAAATTTGCTGAGGAGGATTTGGCCCACGGAGAGAGCTCAGTGGGCTGAGCAACGCTTGGCACATGGGAGCCTGGGTTTGATCCTCAGCACCACACAGACCTCGATCATCACTGGGAGTAACCTCCAAATACAGAACCAAGAGTAGTGCCCAAACACTGCCAAGTTGAGGGGAGTTGGGGAGGAATAAAGAGGAAAGTCTTGCTTCATCCTTCCCTACATGACTCTAGAAAGTCCGGGAGGTTTTTCCACTCCCATTGCACACACGCTGAAAACAGATTGCCAACTGCGCAGGTGCATGACAGGAACTGAACAGTGCGGGTGTGTCAAGGAATCCGCACCCAAGACCCCTGGCCCTGCTGAACCTCTGTGCGCCTCTATCTCTCCATCAATAAACCACAGCGCCCTGACATCACCACAGAGAACATGGTGAGGGCAAAAGCACTTTGCGTGAAACACTGTTCTACAAGGGGAAAGTGGCACTGCTAGAAAATTGGAGGTGATTCTCTAACTACACAGGTGCTTGCGGAGCAGGGATCCGAGGGGACCACTGTGCCAGCAACACCAGGTGCGCAGGACAGGGGAGCTCAGAGCTGTGCTGGCCTGGGAGTGGGTGGTGGGCGGAGAGGCCAGTATCTGGAGCCCCTGAATGACCCAGGTAGAGAGTCTGTGCCCCCCACCCCCGGGGTTACCTTGGATACACCTCCTCTGAGAGATGTGCGTCTCATGTATGAAACGCCCACTGCAGCCTCCAGCAACCCACTGTGTCCCTAGGAGGAAGCCATGAATTCTCTCTGGCACACAGACATACCAAGTTTAGTCTTCCAAGTCCTGTTTGACCCTGGGAAGGAATTATTACGAGTCCCAGTCACTGTCACGTAGTCCTGACTCCCTGTTTACCATCACAAAGGGTTGCCTGAACTGTGTTGTGCAGTTACTGTATTGTGTTTTCTACATCAAAGACTCGGATGCAGTCACTTGCTTCTGGTCACAGATCTGGAAGGTGGAGAAACCGAGTGTCACATCTATGTGACTCCAGAGTGAGTTTGGGAAGACACGTCACATTATAACAGTCCCTCCAGAACCTTGTTACAAAAATCCCTTCACCAACCTGATACTGATGAACAGAAAGTAATTTAGTGTTAAGGTGGCTATCTAATTTATCCTTCTAAAATGAAGACCATGACAATTGGTGTTCAGTAGGAAGCTTGCCATGGGTTGGCGGCAGGGGTTGGGGAAAGAGCAGAATAGAAGAAGGAAGGAACACTGCAGCGATGGTGGAGGGAAGCGGTTAACCAGGAGGAAAAGTGGGTGCTGAAAAGTGGTAAAGTGTTGTGTAAGAAGCCTCATCAGTAACAGTCTTGGAAACCATCATGCCAAAACCTTATCAGTCACAGTACTAAAAACCATCATGCCAAAATCTCATCAGTCACAGTACTATAAACCATCATGCCAAAATTTTATTTTAAAAAGTGCCCATCGGGGCTGGAGCGATAGCACAGAGGGGAGGGCATTTGCCTGCACGCAGCCGACCTGGGTTTGATCCCTGGCATCCCATATGGTCCCCTGGGCATCGTCAGAAGTAATTCCTGAGTGCAGAGCCAGCAATAGCCCCTAAGCATTGCTGGGTGTGGCCGGAAAATTAAAAAAAAGAAAAAGAAAAAAGTGCTGTCAGAGAGACAGGCTGGTGGGTTGGAGGGAAATTGGAGACACTGGTGGAGGGAAGAGGATACTGGTGAAAGAAGTGGTGTTGGGACATCGTGTGTCTGAAACCCTAGACTCTGCTGGCCAGAAGCCAGCATGCACTCACCACAGTATGGAGCCTGAGAAGTCGTCAAGAGGTAGACTCTCACTTCCTTGGGAGGCGGCTTTATCTTAATACCCCCTTGTTCCAACAATCCTGGAAGTAAAAAAAGCAAAAATAGAAGAATTCCAAGGAGGCCATTTTAAGACTCCCTGGTACCTGCCCTTGTATTAAAATTCATGTACCCACTTACTCCACAAATAATATCATGTGCCCATTATGTACCAGCCCCATGGTGAGTCACAAGATGCAAGTCACTCAATGCAGCAGGAAACCAAATATATAAGTGTGAACCGGAAGTACATTTTTAAATCATCTGGCCTATCGTCAGGAGACATTTAGTAGAAATTAAGATTACAAGAGACACAGTACTATAAACCATCATGCCAAAATTTTATTTTAAAAAGTGCCTGTCGGGGCTGGAGCGATAGCACAGACAGGAGGGCATTTGCCTGCACGCAGCCGACCTGGGACACAGTAGTGAATCACCAGAGATTTTGCCAGAACCTGTACTGAGCCAATTCCACCACGGCACCTCAGATGGAGTGGGTGTGCCCTCTCTACCCACTCCAGATAAAACCCCGGTGGCCACAAGCCTCCAGAAGCAAAACCCAGGTACGTGGGTGCAGGGACTAAGAATTCAGGCCATGCGGCGGCAGTGGAGATAGGTCAGCCCTTCCTGTCTCCCCTCCCACTTGGGGTCCTGGCTGTCATGCCTACGATCAGCCTCCAGGCCCCATCTCAGTGCATCAACGGCCTTGATCTAGAAACTCCCAGATGAATCTCAAATGGATTAGCTTTCTACAGAGATGTCTCTGGACCCCAACCATTTACAATTTTAGAATTCCAGAGGCACGTGGCTACTTTTTGCGGTTTCGTGACCTCTCATGATATTTCTGATAAGCAACAGAAAATAAATATTTAGCATCTGCCCCTGGCAGGCAGGCTTGAATGGTAGTGGGAAAATTCAAAATAATGGTGATGGGAAGGTGTAATGGTGGTGGGATTGGTGTTGAAATCACTGTCACTATCCTCCCGTTGTTCATCGATTTTCTTGAGTGGGCACCAGTAACGTCTCCATCACGAGACTTTGTTGTTACTGTGTTTGGCATATCAAATACGTCATGGATAGCTTGCCAGGCTTTGCCATGCAGGCGAGATACTCTCGGTAGCTTGCTGGGCTCTCTGAGAGGGGCAGAGGAATCGAACTCGGGTTGGTCATGTTGGCTGCATGCAAGGCAAACGTCCTACCGCTGTGCTATCGCTCCAGCCCTGGTGTTGAAATATTGAATTTAATCGATGTGAACAACCTCATGAAAATAAAATTTAAAAAAAAAAGAATTTAAGATTACTTTCTAACTTGTAGAACCCTCTCAATGCCTGCCGTTTGAGTGGTAACCTGTTCAGCAGGAGCACAGAGGGATTGTTGGGCCTGACAAGTCGGGGAAGTACACTCCAGGCAGAGAGTAGTTGGGGGAAAAGCATTCAAGGTAAAGAAAGATGAAGTACTCTTGGAAGAGCAAGCAGTATCACCAGGGTGTTCTATGCAAGGGAAAGTGTAGTGAGGTATGAGATGGAGTGAAGTGGCTGCTACACCAGCCAGTCCAAGCCCAGCTGGGGGAAGTGGTGAAAGGAAGTAACGTCGATTCACTTTGTTATAGAAGCCACTCCACTTTGATGTCTTGTCAAGCTGGTATTTGATTCATATAAACAGGGACAGGCAGCTGCTGAGTAGCAGCCCAAAGTGGGAAGAGGGAGCGTGAGGGATGGAGAGGAACAGTAGACTTTAGACTTTCTTGGAGTTTTCCCCAGAGCTCTTCATGATGGATAACTGCAGGGTACGTGCAGCAGAGACTGCAGAGCGTGAGATGAGGCCAGGTTCCTCAGCCTTCCCACAGCCCTTCTCTCCAGACCAGCCCCAGTCAGCCAGGAACATGGTCCTGGTGACCACCCACTAGGCACATTTTCAGCAAACACGTGGTACCACAGTCTCCTATGTCTCACTGGGCTATATAAGTCACCCTTAGAGACTCTCCTTAACACGTACACCCGAGAGTCTATCATGGGGCTAGAGTGATAGCACAGTGGGTAGGGCATTTGCCTTGCACGCAGCCGACCTGGGTTCGATTCCCAGCAACCCATATGGTCCCCCCGAGCACTGCCAGGAGTAATTCCTGAGTGCAAAGCCAGGAGTAACCTCTGTGCATTGCCAGATGTGACCCAAAAAGAAAAAAAAAAAACAGAGAGTCTATCAGGAGTTGAAGAATATTGTTCTGGCTCGGAAGGATAGTGGCAAGTCTCCCTTCTGAGAGTGAAGGCAGAGACTCTGGGTGAAACCAGTATTTTGAAGATGCCCGGAAGCCAGACTTTGCTGGTGATGGCTGTTATATGCAAGAATGGGTTCGGTGGCAGCAGTACAGAGGGCAAAGGGCACAGAGGCCAAATGCCATCATAGGCGAATTTACCGCAGTTGGTAGATTTCTTAACTATAGGCCAACAGAACTTAAAGAGGTAACAACTAGCAAGATTTGGATTCCCCTAAAATGATCAAAGGAAGCCAAATGGATGACATTTACCAATTCTTGGACAGGAAAGCAGAAAAGGGTTAGAACAATCCACACACTCCCCAGCCAGGAAGCTCTTGTAGCTAGCACAGGGGAAGGCTGTCAGTGGGCAGGAGTTCTCCAGGGCGCTGATGTAGAGGTGCACAGCCCTCATGTGATCACAGATCAGATAACTGTAGCCTGAAGAAGAGGGAGAAAACACAACCAAGGTTTCAGTTCAAGACCATGGAAACCCCCTCCAAGATACTTACTGTAACAAGGCTGAGTCTGATATTCCAGTAGGCTATAAATACACGGGATATCCCCTGAGCCATATTTTATAATAATAATGGGCACGGTTATTGCATTTTTCCTTTTCCTTTTTCAGAGTCACCAACGCTAAATCTACCAAGAAAACGCTGAAATTGAGAACCGTCCTTCAAAACTCTTTGAGGCAGGAGTATAGGAGTAGTTAGGCGTTATAGCCCCACTACTCAGAAGGCTTATCTGCCTGCACATTTGTATCGCCCGTATTGACACCCACCATAAACTACACACTTTATAGTTTCGTTATGCCCAACCCAGCAACAAGACAACCAGAGAAGTCGAAGCAATTCACCAACAAGCATTGAAGGTCAGGGTGCGGTTCCCTCAAACAAATAATCATCCCAAACATCCCAACTGAATAACTTGGTTTTCTTGTTGTTTATTGTTTTCAAACGTACAATGAATCATGCTGAATAAGTGGAGTTAAGAGCTCTGATGGGTGCCACGACCGCAGGGTTCTGGGATCTCCAAACTCTCCCTTTCCCGTGAGACCACATCCAAGTCTGAGCTGTATATGAGTGTGCCTTTACACCATGCTTTGGACTCTTGCATACAGACCTTCCACAAGCACCAGCAGCCTCCCAGCAGACTCAAACAAACCCCTTTGAAAATCACATTATAAATTAAAAAGTGAAGAGTGGCCAACATTTTCAATGTCACGGAAAATTGAAGTCTCTCTCTCTCCCTCTCTCCTTTTTTTAATTAATTAATTAATTTGCTTTTTTATGGGGCCACACCCAGTGGTGCTCAGGGATTACTCCTGGCGGTGCTCAGGAGACCATATGGGATGTTAGAAATCAAACCCGGGTCGGCCGCGCACAAGGTAAACACCCTACTCACTGTGCTATTGCTCCAGCCCCCTCTCTCTCCTTTTTATCTTTTTCTTTCTTTCGTTCTTTTTTGGGGGAAGGGGAGAGAGGCTATGCCCAGCTGGGCTCAGGACTTATTTGTGGCTCTGAGTTCAGGGGTCACTCCTGGTGGGGCTTGAGGAACCATTTGGTGTGCCAGGGATCAAACCCAGGTTGGCCACATGCAAGGCAGGTGCCCTTTCTGCTGTACCATATATCCAGCCTCTTTAAAGTCTTTTAAAATCAAACTATCCTCCACCTCTTTAAAATCAAATTGCTGGAAAATGCAATAATTGCTAAAAAGAAACACAGTTTTGAAAATGAGCATATTCAATCCACTGAAATAATGTTTAGTCAGTGAAATGATCAAAAAGAATCCTGAGCCAGAGTAATATCAATGCATAGGGTACTTGCTTTTCATGTGCTCGCAGAGAATGTAGCCAGCAGAGCTCTAGCCATGATGCTAGGCCAGGAAGAAGAGGAACTATGGTCATCGGTTTGAGTGATGTCAGGTCATTAAGAATGGAAAGACAACTTACGTGTGGTGCAGACTTTAATTTTAGGCACTTCTACCCTATGCTCCGTAACTCCCAAGTAACTCCCAAGCATGCATTCAGCAAATGCTGAGTGAGCCTACAGGAACTGACCAAAGACCCAAAGGAGACTCTGGGACCCACACTGGCCGGCTTAGCACAGAAGTTCCAGTGAATTCTAGTCTCTGGGCGGAGCCAACACCCACTTCTCCCTGGCTTTCTGACCTGCATAAATGAAGGCGGGACAGCCGGGTTGATCTTGGCCGCCATTGACAAAGTAGTCCACGTGTCCGACAGGAATTCGAATGCCCAAATCTGAAAAGAGATGGAACCTCATTACCTGGGCAGATGGTCCAACCCCCACTGCAGAGTCAGTGAACTTCCTGAAAGGTCCACCTCTCTCCTGTGCTTGATGCTCCAGAACTAGTACTCAGAGTTTCCCAAAGGGACTTTCCCATGGTGCAAGAAAGCAAAGATGAGAAAATGCATAAGGAGATATTTATTTGAATCTAATAGAAATCAAGACAAATATCCCTCCATATAAGTTTTGATAAAAAAAAATGTGGTAAGTTTGGTACATTCCCTTATAACTAGTTACTATTTTGCTTGGAGTTAAAGCTCATAGAAATATGTCTGGGCCACTTTCCTACAATTTTCTATGTAAAGTGTTTGTGTTCTCCTGAGTGACAGACGCCTGGCTACAAAGGGAAGCATTGAGAGAGGGCAGACCTCGTCTCCATCATAGTGACCACAGCTGGCTCCTCAGAGGGGTGAGACCCAGTTATCAAAGACCCTTATTTTTCTCCCTCCATTGATTATGTATTGTCCATTTAATGTCAACTCTCCAGGAGTTTGGCAATGACCTAGAATTCATTCTGATTCCTCTTTCCCTGAGTCCCAGAACATATCACCAATCTGCTCAGTTCTACTTCCAAAATGTGTTCCTGATCTTTCCACCTGTCTGTCTTTACTGCCAACACCTTTGTCCAAACCCCTCATCTTCTGCCTAGACTGTCACTGTGAGCATCTCTGCTCTGCTGCCCTTAGTGTGTGCGCTATCCACTTCTCTGTAGGGCAGACTCCACCATCTTTCCAAAGGAACCTAAATGTCACTGACCATGGAATGCCAACCTGATCCTGTACCCCTTTTCCAGCCTCACTCAACTCACTCTACCCGCCAACCACATTCTTCCATTCTGTTCTCTTCTCCCCAGACCAGTCTGTCTTCTGCACCTAGAATGTTCCCCCAGCTCTTCCCAGGACTCTCATCTGCAAGAGTTTCACCTCATACATTGCCTCCTGGGACATACTCCTTGAGAATCCTATTTGAAGTGGAGTGTTTACCCAACTCACCCTTTATTTGTTTTTTATTTTTAAATTTAGGGATGAGGACTTTTGGCCATATCCAGTGTTGCTTGGAGGCTACTCCTGGCTGTGTGCTCAAGGGATCACACCATTCCAGGGATCAACTGGGGTCATGTGATACCAGGGACAAACCTGGTATCTTAATCCTTTTACTATCCCTCCAGTCCCCAACTCACACTTTCCCCTTATCCGTCATCCTTCATCCTTCATCACTGTCACAATGCACCATTACTCTGAAGCTCTGTCAGGCCAAGGTCCTTTCCTGAATTTTCCTGCTATATCCTCAATATAAGCAGAGTACCTATCACACATGTGTGCGTCACACATAGATGTTGAAGGAATAGTACCTGAATGCTTTCCCAAGCGGCTGGCCAGTACCTTGCAGCTGGAGTCTCATTCAGTGTGTTATGCACTGCAGTGACCTCAGTGCCTTCTACCTAGTTCAATGTCAAGTGAATGGATAGATAGAAAATCATTTTTGTTTTGATTTTATTTGGGGCCACAACCATATGTGCTCAGGGATTACTCCTGGCTCTATGGACAGGGATCATTCCTGATGGGATTTAGGACCAGATGTGGTGCTGGTGTCAAATCCTGACTGGCTTCATGCAGGGCAGATGTCTTACTCCTGTACTATCTCTCAGGCAAAAGATTGGGTGTGGGGGTCACATTGGGAAGAGACTCCAGCTTTGAAGGCAACCGAGAGGCCCAGACCATGAAATGGGCGCCTATTTAACAAATGCAGAGAAAGGTGAGATTCACCAATTTAATAGCTAGGCAGAGGACTACGCATTTGATTTTTCTACCTGTGAAATGAAGGTGGGAAACAGAATTGAGTAATATGCTACCTGGGTAAAAAAAATCATGAATCTCTCAAACTTAGAGGCTGAGATCAGACTTCTCTAGCTTAGGGGTAAGCTGGGCACTCTTGGCAGTACCTGGGGACTATTCCTGATCCTGTTTTCAGGAGTTATTCCCCACAGTACTCGGGGAACCATATGTTATTCAGGGTCAGTCACATGTAAGAAAAGCGTTTTAGCCACTGTGCTATCTCTGCAACCCCAAAAAGCAGCCTTGTGACAAAAGTAATGGAGACAAAGACAAAAACTCTGGCACTTGGACTGCCAATTCTTCTAGTCAGACCAGATGTTTTCCTGTTGGTTTGGTTGGTTTGGGATTGGACCTAACCTGGATATACTTAGTGCTTACTCCTGGCAAAACTCCTGGTTTAGATGTGTTTTAGATGTGTGGGGGGGTAAGGGACTATAGTGGGTCAGGGATCAAATCCAGGTTGTCTGCAAGATAAATATCTCAACCTCTGCATTATCTCTCTGACCCAGATGCTATGTCTTCATGCACCCAGCAGGTTGGGCACAGGCTCTGGCATGGGCCTCTTAGCAGAAATGAAAAAGGAATGCCCAATTTTTGCTGCTTCCACTGGATTTAGAGCTGCGGGAGGGATGATTTTCCTAGACATCAGTCTTGGATAACACAGAATCCTCATTCTCTGTTGGACCTAGTGGCCGGGTTCGTCTCTGGGACAAGGGAATTCCTAAAAGTCCCGGGTTTCTGGAAGGAATCCCCCAGCTGAGTTCCCTCCATAGAAGCTGGGCAGCTGTGCCAACCAGCCCCTCCCCCCCACACACACATACACACAGCCACGTGTTACCTCAGGGAGGGAGACTCACAACCAAGCATTTTTGGCCCAAGAATGAGAATCCTCCTAGCTCATGAGAATCCTGCCTGCTAAACATCAAACTCTTTCTCTCAGCATTCAGAGACAGCAGAGCCAAAGGAGACTTTTGCAGCCACACCAGCCCTGGCCCAGTACTCCCGCCCTCCACCCCCAGAGACCCCTAGCTCACTGTCCGTGTCCGTGTGGATGGCCTCCACAAACAGGGCGTCCCCCGGGTCCAGGCGCTCCTCTGGGCTGGCTCTGGTGTACTCAGGCCCCGCGGGGTCCAGGCCTGTGAGGACACACTGTGTCAGGGTCCAATTCTCTCAGCACAGAACCTGCTGGACCCACAGGCACCCCTTCTCAGATCCTGGAATGATTTCCCCCTTGCCCATAGTGAGAGAACTAACTCGGAACCACCATTTCCAGAATCACCATTTCCACCCTACCCTGTTTCACATAACACAGGCCATTTGGTTAGGGTTTGTGTAGAGCCTCTGGAGGGACAGCAAAGGCTGCAGGTCTGGAGCCAGTTAGTTAATACATGCAATGCTGCTGAGTGTTCTTATAGATTTACTCTCACAGCTACAGCTCCATGGACAGTAAATATTTTTATCCCTGTGTTTTAGTTTTAATCTCTTCCCCTACACTATAAAAAGTTATATCCTAAGACAGGGATTTAAAGTGGCTTATTTGGGAGGTCACTGAACACATCACAAGGGAGTGGAAAAACAAGTCAGAAAAGAAAGGAATTTGGAGGGGGCAATACCCCACTGTGTTCAGGGCTTACTCCTGGTTCTGTACTCAGGGATCACTCCTAAGGGTACTCTAACATCAAAGCAGCCTTGACCAAGTTCACGGTAAGCACTTTACTCACCGTATTATCTCTCTGACTCCAGGAAGAAAGAAAAAAAATTTTTTTGCTTTTGGGAAACACCCAGCGATGCACCGAGGTTACTCCTGGCTCATGCACTCAGGAATAACTCCTGGCGGTGCTGGGGGGACCATATGTGATGCTGGGAATCGAACCCAGCTCGGCCCGCATGCAAGGCAAACTCCCTACCCACTGTGCTATAATTCCAGCCCAGGAAGGAAATTTGTGATAAGTGGATTATCCCTTTGGGAAACTGCTTCTCATTCCACAAACCCAACGTGCAGAACTCCTTAGCTCAGAGTGGGCCCCACCAGAGGGCCAGGAAGCCAGGGTGTTTATGACATGATTCTAGTCAGAAGGCTCCTAAAGCACATAGCCCCTTGAGCTTCTGCCAGTATGTAATAAAACTGCCTGAAGGTGGTTTCCATAGTGGTTAGGAGCTGTGCATCATTAACATGTGGACCCTTGAGGCACAGAAAGATATGCACAGCCTGCACATTGAGAGCAGAGACCATGCAGTAACAACATGATGCCATTGTATTTGTTTCTGAGTCACAACAAGTGTTGTTCAGGGCTTACTTTTGGCCCTGAACTCAGGGACATCTCCTGGAAAGGCTCCAGGGACTATATTTGGTGCTGGGGACCAAACCCATATTATCCCATGCACCTTACCTGCTGTACTACCTCTCCAGCCCTGCAATTCCATTTTACACCAAAGGGCCACAATGATTATGCTTTAGTGGAAATAAGAAAGTTCAGTCCTAGGAACTAAGCATCCACACTCCCAGCTGGGGGCCTCGGCCAAGTCCTTTTCAGGCAGGCAGTCTCTTTCTGGAAGCCTGAGAGGATGAGCAGAAAGAGCGTTACCTGTGATCCGTCCCAACCGGCCTTGGTAGAAGTGTCCCACCATGCCTCCAACATGCGCCCCCAGGCTAACACCGATGATGTGGACTGAAGACTCAGACACACCCAGCATCTAGACAAAGGTATTTCCGGTGAGTCCTATGAAAACCAAGCTAGTCCATGGCCTCCCAAGTTCCCATGCCCTTCATCCCCACCCCACCAGGTTTCCAAGCAGAAGGTTCTGGACATGATCGTCTCATCTCTTAGACTTCAGAGGAAGTGGGGCAGAATCCTCATCCAATAATGAAGAACTTCTTCCAAGTTCCTGCCTTGACATGTCTTCCCCTTTGGTGCCTCAAGTGTGGAAGGACCCTTCATTCCCACCAAAGTATTGCAAAGGCTTTTAGGCATTCCCCGTGCAACATTCCGCACCAGCCCAAGCTCAGCTGAGATGAGTGCTAAGATGTCAAACAGAACTGCAAGTCATAGGTGGGTCCGCTTCTGCCCTGCAGCTCCGCCTCCTGCTTTCTTTCTTTCGAAGCCTTTCCCCCTCTCCCACCCCGACAGCCCTAAGTTCGCCCTGCATTCTCTGGACCTACCAGGAGTTTCTTGAGGAAACTGGAGATGTCCAGCCCCAGCTTAATCACGTTGTCTACAGCTGAGAAGTAGGCAGCCGTTGAGCCATAAACCCAGTCCACAGCAATCACATTCACATCAGCTGCCCGCAGAAGAGCAACAATGACTTGATCAATCCAGGAAGGTTTTGTTCCCAAAGCCCTAGAATGGGGCCAGGAGAAAAGAGGAAAATTATCTGTGATGTCACTCTTTTTCTTCCTGGAGCCATTTCCAGCGACTCTTGGCCAACTGGACAGGCAGTTCAATGTATCAAAATGTCCAAACACGCAGTGCTGCCCAGTGGCTATGAGAGGCCTCCAAGGCCACACCTGGGCATGCTCAGTGGCCTCCAAGGGTGCATCCTGCAAGGCTCGGAAGGCCCTGTGGTTGCCTGGACCAGGGTTGGGTGCTTGCAGGGCATGTGCCTTAACTCTCGTACTCTCTCCAAATCCACTAAGTCAGTCTCTGCAAGGAAACCAGAGAAAGAAAGGACAGGAAATCCCACAGCAAGGGGCTGGAGTGATAACACAGCAGGTAGGGCATTTGCCTTGCACGCCTACCCAGGTTCGATTTCCAGCATCCCATATGGTCCCCCGAGCTCTGCCAGGAGAAATTTCTGAGTGCATGAGCCAGGAGTAACCCCTGTGCATCACTGGGTGTGATCCAAAAAGAAAAAAATTTTTCCACAGCATATTGAACAGGGGAAGGACATAATTTCATAATTACCAGAGCTCTGCCGGCTCATAAGGAAACTTTATGTCAATTATAAAGGGGGCTCTATTATAGAGACTCTAACCTGACAGACTGGAGACCTCTCCCTCAACCGGAGGACTGGTTGTGGGCACCATCGTGAGTGACCTGAGCACCATGCCATATAATCCCAAACCAAACAACAACAAAAATCCCAAATCAAACAACAACAAAAATGGGTGACCTTTTGTGCCCAAGATGCAGCCTCAGGCTTCGAACTCAGATCATATTTGAGTTCCCCAAGTCTACTTGTGTGCCAGCATAAACCACTCAAACTACATGTGCTGCCCCTGCCTGATAGAAAAGGAAAGATAGCTTTGTCCCTTTAGGTTAGATTGTTGATGTGATGATCAAGGTCTCACACACACCCAGCTGGGACACACACACCACACCCTGTTTGTGGTGCTTGCTGGGGGCCACACATCTATCATGGTACTCATTGGGGTCTTTTACCCGTGAAGCTTGCACACATGTTTACCGAGATCACACTCTTGGCTGAGACTCCTAAATTACGGATGTGGTGTCTGCCCCCTTTCTCCCAAGGGCCTTACTCTCCAGGCCTGCCCATCCTTTTAGCTGGTGGTGCTCACCCAGTGCTCTTACCCTTTTGTTGTGCAAACACACACCCGGCTTGTCTGTGTCTGGAAATTGTAGCCTTGCAGATCACAGACAGAAGATCTACGTGCACGTCACTATGGATTTTAACTCATGACCACATCGCACATTGCCAGTTCGAGTGCAAGGCAGGCCGACCCAATTCTTGCCATTGTGTCATCAAAAATAAATCTAGAATAAGGACATCTTCCTCAGATTGTTTTTATGTAATTACTTTTGCTTATTTCTCCTTTTATTTGTTCAATAAATGGACCAGGAAATATACTAAAAATAAAGAAAAATGCAGTGTATTCCCTGTCCTTTTGGAAATTACAGTATAACAAGGGTCTACTCCCAACTCAGTGCTCAGAGAGCACTCCCAATAATACAGAGGGAACTACATGGTACCAGAAATCAAAAGAGTTGGTTGTATGCAAGGAAAGAGGATTAACTCCTATTCAATCTTTCCAGTTCATAGTAGGACTTTTTAGAAAAAGAAGAATGTTGGGAAAACATACAGATAACTTGGGAAAATAGGGTCTTCAGTGCGCAATAACAGAGGCACCATTAGAGTAGACTCTTGTGGCTCAAGAAGCACAGACTGGAAAAGGCTCTCCACTGTGGCTCCTGTGGACCTAGGAGCAGGGTTACCCACCATCCAACCCTCCTGCTCTATTGGTGCTTACTGGGCTGGGCACACACTGGCTTGGGTAGGCGCCATAAGAGACTCAGATCCGAAAGTGGACCCCCACTTCCTCAAGTGATGCTTGAGGAGTGTTGTGGTTTGGTCCCAGAAACCTGGTGGCTTGAGAAGTAGAAGAACCCAAAACTTAGGAACTTGCAATCCTCTGTGAAGTACCACGTGCCCAACACTTTCTTGGATGTTCCCCACTCTCACTGCCTTGGGGTGATACTGTTCCCCCATGTTCTGACCCTCTCTCCTCCTCGCAACTTCTCCATTTCTGGACTTTAGTGAGCTTTGAAGAGAAGATTACGGAAGGACCACATTTGGATTGAGAGGCAGTGACTACATATCACAACAAAATTTGGACTGTAGAACTTTGAGAAAGTTGAAGAAGAGCACCAGAGAAGTGTTGAGCTCATGACCATTGGGTGGTGAAAGCAGGGAAACCCAGGTGGGGAAGTTTCTTCTTTTGGAGGGAGATCACTTGGGTCATACCTGAGGTGCTCAGGGGATACTCCTGGTACTTCCAGGGACCAAAGTGGGGCAAGGAGCTTCCCAACTGCAGCTATATTATCTCTCCCACCCCTCTTAGGATATGAAACCAAGTAAGAAGAGAAGAGGAAGTAAAGCTTTTTCACAAACATCATGCTATCCTCACCCTATCTGTCACCTGCATTTGATTTCACAAAGCCTATGATCTAATTGGCTGAGATGACTCATGCAAGCCATCCTTCAGGAAGTAAAAGGTCCTCAAGACCATTGCTACAACCTCCCTTTATTGAGATATGGGAACCAAGGCTCAAGTGCTCCAGTAACTTACTCAGGATCACATGAATGGACTGTCTGAGAGCGTATAGACAAACTAGGAGGGAGTGGTGAATTCAACCAACAAGAATAAGCAACCTAATATTGGTTCATATGTGGCTAGGAGACACCATCAGAGATGGTAGGAGGTGAGGGCCAGATAGTCAGTCAGTCTATTTCTCCTTGTGTCCCTGGCTGTGGTTCCTCCAGAGACTCTAGGTCGTTGTGCTCATCCTAGTTCTAGTTGAGTGAATTCTCTTGGTTGGTTAGCTCCCACCTGAATCCGTGGATAATTAGTTTGGTGCCCAGCGTGGCATTGAACCCAGTATTTTGGAGGTCACTGTTTTCTGTCAAGAGCTTCCCACAGCTAGGGTTCGCAGAAGTGAAGAGGAGAAACTGGACTTTGAGGTTGGTGCCTCGGAGCAGGCTGGCATTCTGGAAGTCAGCGCACTTTGGCTGTGGGGTAGGAGGAGCAGATCCTGGAGAGAAACGCAACAAAACCAACAACAAAAGAAGAAAGATTCAAGACGGGGTCGTCAGTGCTTTGGAATAAAGGTCTAAAAGCTGGTCGAGAAAGGAAGATACAGGGGCCTGTGGGCCCTCTAAGGCAGCCAGGGAAAGGACTGGACCCATTTATTGAAGACACCCTCCCAGGAGACGTCTCACGTGCAGACGATTGCATCCTTGTCTCAGCCACCAGTTCCCTTGTTCTACCTGTGTCTTAACCCCTATGTTATCTCTCCAACCCTGGCAGGCCTTCCCCTTCCTCAAGGCCTTTGCTTGGACAGTTCCTCCTACACAGAGAGTCACTCCTCAGCCTCCCCAGGGTTAATTCCTGCCCCTTCTTCCAATCTTTGGGAGCTTGCCAAATAGTTTCTATATAAATTATATAAACTATGTATAAACGATGTAAAATTAGTTTGTATAAAATAGTTTATAAATTATAAAAATTAAATATATAAGCTACATATATTGTATCAATGATATCAATTATAATCTACTTATATTCCTCACCCCACATCTCTCAATCTTCCTTACCCTGACTGATTTGCTTACTTTCATAGCAATTGTTAACTTCAGATATACTACGGAATTTATTACTAATTCCATTTGTCACTAAATCTATGATGGAATTTACCAACTTATTACTAACCATTATTTCCCCATACTAAGATATATTTTGGGAGGACAGCTTTGGCAGTGCTTGGGGATCACTCTTGGTGGTTCCTTAGGGCCCACATATTACCAGGGATCGAACCCAGGGATCTTGCCAGCAAGGCACATGCCCCAGCTCATGGAGTCTCCTCCCCAGCCCTAGACTATGGTTTTTAGGAAGACAGGAAATTGTATCCATTTTGTTCACTCTACTATCTACAATAGTGCCTGCCATACACAATAGACCCCCCAAAAGCTAGTTCTTTGAAAAGAAAATAAGCTAGACTCAATCTCAATAAGGCAAATAAAAATGAGACTGTCAAATAAATGATACAGGGAATAAAATGAAGACATGAATATAGTGTTTTCATCAGAAGAGTACATGTTTAGTCACAAGTTAGAAACGCAGATATTTTCTTAGAAATGGATAATTTCCTAGGAAAAACCATGTATCTAACCAAAATTTTACAAAGAAAAACAAGAAAAATCAGATGCAAAACTGTGTCATTAAGAAACTGAAATAACGGTTTGGACCACACCTAGAGGAGCTCAGGGGTGCTGGCTGGTCCCTCCATAGTACCAGAAATTAAACCCGAATATGCAAAACATCGGCCCCACCCTATGTACCACTTCCCCGTTCCTGAAACAGTCGTTTGTCTATCCATGGAAAAACTAGATGAAACCAGAGAGTTCTAAAGAAAAGTCCTACCAATATTCAATTCCTTTTCAGAAAACAATGGTTGCTAGACATAGGCTCTGCGAGATAAGTGGGGCCATCTAGTAGCCCAGATCACAGAGTGGCAATAGAAGGTCCACCTATACATTCAGTAGGAGAAAAGAAACCTCCCAATCAGGAAAAGAAGCTAAAACTGAAAATCAAAACAAAACCCAGCTTTGGTCCTTTTGCCTGGGGATTACAGTTTACCGGGAGCTGCTGGGAAGGCCAGGCCTCAGGAAAGAGACCAGAAAAGAAACAAACCAAACACCCTAATCTACCATGTTAGAAGTCAAGATAATAGCTACCCCTGGAGACACCAAGAGAAGAAGCAGGGAGTAGATTTTAGGATTTTGGTAACATTTTATTTCTTGCTGGTTGCACAGATGTGTTCACTGAAAAATTTCATTCTGTGTATTAATAATCTGTGTGCTTTTCTGTCTATAGGTTGTACTTCAATAAAAGGTTTTCTCTAGGGGTCAGGGGTAGTAAATCACAACCAACGGGAGGCTGGGGAGGTGAGAGTTCCATCCCGAGCTCTACCCCAAGCCTGAAGGTAACCCCGTATCCCGCAGGGTTGCTGTCTGGTCTCTCCTGCGCTACAACAAAGTGTGTGCAAATAACACAACTCAACTGTGCAATGCCCAGCAAGCTCGTCAAAATGGAGCTATGAGAAGGAAAATTAAAGTCGATTTATGATGGGGGAAAAAAAGAGTGTTTGGAATCCCTGGTCATTACAGAAACAACAAAGGGAAAAGAGAAAGAAAATGCAAAAATTTTAATTACTTTGGAAAAGCCTTCACTTAAATAAAAAATAAGCACAAAGTTTACTGGAATGAAATCAAATCCCAGAAGTAAAAGTACTAAGAGTGGAGTGAGAAAGATAGTACAGGAGTTTAGACACTTGCCTTGCATGTGGCCAACCCAGGTTTGAATCCCCAGCACCACAAATGGTTCCCAGAGCACTGCCAGGGATCAACCCTGAACACAGAGTCAGGAATGACTCTTAGGGGAATAGGGAATAGTTGGATGTTGCCCCAAAACCAAAATTGTAATAAAGGAATCCAGAGCATCCAATAAAGGGAAGTCTCTTCAAAAGATGGTGCTGGAGGGGCCACAGAGATAGTTTAGAAGTTAACACATTTGCCTTGCATATGGCTAACCTTGGTTCAATCCCCAGCACTGCACATGGCTGCTTGAGGACCACAAATAGAGATCCTCCCTTGAGAAATAAATAAGAAGTCATCTCTGAACACCGCTGGGTGTGGCCCAAAAATGGAAGGAAGGAAGGAAGGAAGGAAGGAAGGAAGGAAGGAAGGAAGGAAGGAAGGAAGGAAGGGGGAGAAGGGTAAAGGAGGAGAAAGAAGAAAGAAAGAAAGAAAGAAAGAAAGAAAGAAAGAAAGAAAGAAAGAAAGAAAGAAAGAAAGAGAAAGAGACCAAGGTAGGAGAGTTAACACAGGGATTAATACACATGTCTTGTATGCTTCCAATCTCAGTCCAATCAACAGCAGTGTACGAGCCCTGAACACACTGGATGTGATTCTGAATGTTATTTCATTGGTTGAGAATCCCTGTGAGAGGCACCAGGTTTCCTCAGCACCGTTCAGGAGGCCCAGGACCTCAAACTGTAACTTAATCTTTAGTACTTCATTCCATTTGCAGAATCAAATCCAGTGCAGCTAACCCAAAGCCTATGTGGCAGTGCCTGTTGAATTTATAGCTGCCCTGAAGCAGGTGAAAATCTCTGAGTGCCTGTTGGAAAGGAAGGCAGTGCTCAGAGTGCTACAGGAGGCAGGAGCCCAGATCCTCACCTTCCGGGAATACATGATCAAGTTGGGATAAAGCACATGTGCAACTCAGCAACCCTCTTCAGAAGCAGCCATGAAGTGTCAAACTACTGAGTACACTGAATTTTGGAGCAGAGTGGGCGGGCTGAGGGGAGGAATTAAGTGTTTAGGTCTAGGCACTCCTGGAAGGTGGGAAGAGTTCAAATGGGTGAAACAGGAGCTAGAACAACTGCAGGCAGACATTCTAAAGCTGGGGGTACAATAAAATCCCCTGGAGGGGACAGAGAAGGATTCTACTGTCTTGAGCAGTCATGCTGGGGGCCGGGAGGGACACTTCACTCTCAGAGTCTGAGGAGGCTCAGCCCTGTTAGACAAAGGGCAGCGGTGGTGAGGGTATTTGCCCAGGCGAAGGGAGAACACAAATCGCATCTTAGGGAACTAACGTCAGTCGTCAGTTGTGGTTAGTAGGGACTCAGCCAGGAGGGATGAAAACCTGAGTTTTATTCAGGGCAGCAAGAACACTGAGGGCGTAGCCCAATAGCACAGCATTAGCTGTGGGCTTAGAAATTTCAAAAACATGAATGAAATCGATCACAAGCAATGGTCCATTACAGGGTGCCCTGACTATTTTTAGAACTTTTATTTTCTTAGAGTTATCCTGGCAAAGAAAACAGGAATAATGCAGGTCTTAGGAAAATGAGTGAGGGTAGTGAGTGAAGGAAAGTCAATTTTTTTGGGGGGGGAGGGGGGACTTGAGAAAGTGTCTTGGTTAGCGTCATTCCTATTATGATTGTGAGGGGTTTTCTTTCCTTTTTTTTCCCTCTCCCTTTTTAAAATTCACTTAGCGGGAGGGCTTTTAGGGGACCTTCCAAAGGTTAGCCCTGGATTCTAGATGGTTTGAGAAGTGTAACAAGTTGACTGAAAGCAGTTCTGCCCAAGACCCCAGCACCCCCCAGACCCCCTCAAAAAACCAAAAAACTCCTTACCTGATCTTCCGATGCTGAGCCACAAGAAGACTCCCCACCAGCCCAGCCGTCTCCCCCAGCGGCCTGGGGACATCTTGGAGGCTGGAGTTTCAGGCAGCCACTGGCCTCCAGCACTAGCGACAGCCTCCAGCCCCGCTCTCCTGAGTCTGAACTCGAAGCTCCTGCTTGGGCCTCACTAATCATTAACTGACCTCATGACCTGGAAAGGAAAAATAAACTGTCCCTATTTGCTCGACTTTTATAGTTTTTTCGGTTTCTTCTTCTCAATGAAAACAAACACATTTTCATTTTCTTTCTGTTTTGTTTTCCAGTCAGAGCACATTGAAACACATTGTCCTTCCTCTCTCTCTCTCTAGGTACCAAACAGCGTCAGGAAGTGATTTCCTGTGCCTCTCCCACTTCCCATTATAAAATGTGAGAGAGAAAAAAAAAAACAGGGTTTTTCATCTCTAGGGAATCCCAAGGCCCTCCTTGTACTGGAACTCTTGGACATCTTTGACTCCCTGAGAAGACTGAGGGAGTTTAGGACACAAATGTGGGTTCAGGTTTGAATTCCAAGGGCTTAGCACCGTACTGAGCCGGGCAGTCAAGCTGAGTGACGTCTTAAGAGAAGCTGAAGAGCTGGAGAGATGCAGGACAGTGGGGAAGTTGCTCGCCTTGCACGTGGCTGACCTGGGTTTGGTCCCCAGCAACCCATGTGGTCCCCTGAGCAACCCCAAGAGTGATCCCTGCATTCATGAATAAGCCCTGAAGATAGCTGGATGTGCCCCACTCCCGAGAGAGAGACAGAGACAGAGAGAGAAGGTGGTGGGGGAGAAGATGAGCACTACTGGGCCTCAAAACAAAGAAACAAAACAATCAAAACGAAGAAACAAAACAAAACAAAGAGCCGAAGACCTGCCTTTCCTAAAACCTGGTGAGAACTAGTCTTTCCTGGAATCTTGGTGCTAGAAATAAAGTCCAACTTCTAAAAAGTTATGTTCAAAATAAAGAAATAACCTAGACAATTGCTGAGAAGTTGCCTCAGTGGGGGAAACAGCCTGGAATCAGGGTCTTTCCAGAGCCCACGTGGTCTCTACCCAAAGGACGGGCAGAAACCACAGATGGACGGGGTGGCAGGCACAGCGGGGAGGAGGGGAAAGCAGGGTGCTTGCCCAGCATTCCTCGCGTTAGAGCCCCTCTGTGATCAGAGAGCCAGCCAGTCGGGGTCACTTGGAGGAGGGGAGGCGCTGAGATGAGACTTTCTCCACCGTGCATTTCTTTCTCTTTTTTTAATTAGTTTTTGTTTTTTAATAGGAATATTTCTTGAGACCCTGTAATTTACAAAGTTGTTCATGATAGCTTTTTCAGCTATACAATGTTCGAACATCAACCCCACCACCCATGTTCCCTTTCCTCTACCAGTATCCCCAGCAGATCTATCAAATGGGAGTCTCTGAGCCAGAAGAATAGCACTGTAGCACTGTCCTCCCATTGTTCATCGATTTGCTCAGGCGGGCACCAGTAACGTCTCCATTGTGCCGTTGCTGTTTTTGGCATATCAAATACGCCACGGGGAGCTTGCCAGGCTCTGCCATGTGGGCCGGGATACTCTCGGTAGCCTGCTGGGCTCTCCAAGAGGGACAGAGGAATCAAACCTGGGTCGCCCTACCCGCTGTGCTATCGCTGAGCCAGAAAAACATGGAAGGATATGGTACCAAAACGCAACAAAATGAACTCTTCACCAAGAATATGCTATGCAGCTAGATTATCATCCACACTTGAAGGAACTATACAGTGCTTCATGGGCAGGCAACGGCTTAGAGAACTTACAGCCTTGACACCAGTTTTACAAGAAGCATTAAAAAATCTCCCTTAAAGGACACAGTGCATCTCACACAGCTGTAGGGCACTGAGAGGCTAAGAAACGTGCGTGAGTCATGCCAAGCTGTGGTCAGAAACATAGCAGCAGGAAGCCCAGGAGGGGCAATGAGACCATGCCAGCACGGTTGTGCCAGGCCTGTCACAGGTCAGGCCAAAATCATCTTGGAGGCTAGTCCTCGGACACAGGGCCTCAGGCATGGCTCAAAGGCACCTGCCACCTGGAAAGCAAGAAACAGAGCACTGCTGCTGAGGAGTTCTGACCCCAGAGCTCAGCCCGGAGAGCTGATGGCCGCGGTGCAGAGAAGCAGAGGCCGAGATGGGACAAGCTGTGCGAGAGATTTCTTGGGGGTTGTACCCTTGAATCAAAAGGGGGGCCTGGAGAAGGCCAGGGGAGCCTGTGGACCAGGAGCAGGTCTGACACCCATGCGTGAGGGGGGCGGGTACAGAGAAAAGGCTTTGCCAGACTCGCCCGCTGCCTCCCAGTTCCCAAAATGTTCTGGCATGGCGGAGAGGGAACTGTCAAGTGGCAGTCAGTGAAAGCTGTGGGGTCTTACCGGAACCCACCTCTCTCAGCAGCCCCATGCCACCTGATCTCTGCTAGAGTGAAGGCTATACCCAGACGGGGAGCCATCACTTAGGAGCCCCCAAGCCAGAGGCTACCTCCACCTGGCTGCAACACCCACCCCGGGCAGGGCTGGCACACCAGTGACTCCTATCACGCCCATGCGTATCCCTGAACAGATGTCTGTGGGCGAGAGGGCTAGTACGGTGGGGAGGGCACTTGCCATGCCCCATATGGGTCCCTGAGTCTTGCCAGGACTAAGTCACAAGCTCTGCCAGTTGGGACTCAACAATCACACAAATCACAAATCATCCTGTTAATCGTCGATTGCCTCAAGCAGGCCCCAGTAACGTCTCCTTCATCCTAGCCCTG
>JAOXYA010080577.1:0-11343 GCA_028565675.1 Sorex palustris
TCATTGCTGAGAACCCACTATTTAATGCTTCAAATTCAAAGCAGTTAAGTCCATAATATGTGGTCCCAAAGGTGCCTCCCAAAGCATCATCAGTGCTACTTTATGTGATTATCAGCAAGCTGAAAATTTTGATCATTAAAAACTAGAAAACGTGGAGCCCAGGAAGATATTTCGAGTGGTGGAGCATGTACCTCGATACAAGAGGCTCATATTTGACCCTGGCATGTCCAAGTGTGATCCCGATGGCCCTCTGAACACTATTGAGGGTGACAGTGTTCCCCTGACAAATAAAGAAGGAAAGAGACAGAGGGGAGAGACTGCAAAGGGCTGGACGGAGTGCAAGCTGGGCGTCCACTCTCAGTCCCACCTGGCCTACTCCAGCACTGTCCTGGCTGAGCAGGCAGCCTGAGAATCACGGGGAATGGTCCCCCAGGGGGAGTCAAAGAGAAACAAGTAACTATATAAAATATTCTGAGGGGCTGGAACATTTATATATGTTCCAAGGAAGGAGGAATTAGAAAACACATACTATGAATGGAAAGCATTGAGGATTATGTAAAAGGCAAGTAATTTGGATCAAAGTAAGTTAGAAAGCCAAGGCTCAATGGAGTGCAGGAAAAAAAAAGTGGGGATGAATTCTCTAAGGTAAAGAAGAGGCTAATCAACAAGTCAAAGAGTATCTTGTGCAGATGATTCATTACTGTATATTTTTAAATCAACTAAGATTAGCTGTCACATGATTAGAAATATCAAGGAAATTAAAATAGGTTTTAAAATATCAATGGTAATATTATTATGTATTAACATTTTCATATATAAGTGGTTAATTAATATTGTATATTATAACTATATTAATATTCTATATTATAAAATATCAAAGGACTTGACCCCAGAGTATAGATTATCATTGATACTATATATACTTGATGAATCAATAAAATACAACAAAGTTGGATACACTCACACACTGATTCTGAATAAAGTAATTCGATAATTTTCTCAGATCTTGGTATTCAGTTATCCTTTTCTGAACAGCTAAATTTCTAGTCTACAAATTTTCACAGTCAGAAAATATAGAACAGTGTTTGTCAGTCTATATATAAGGTACTCTTGCTCTGAAATTATTATACTCTCACCTCCATTATAAACAATTACTTTATGTAGTTTTCATCCTTTTTAATTGCTTTATGTTTTGCAGATGGAAGTCCATCTCTTATTTTTAATTAAGGCAAAATCAGTATGCAAGTGAAAATACCAAATATTTCAAAGGTGCAATGTTATCGTACCGTGCCCTCAGCCAGTGCCCAAATCCTTCACTCCAGTTCACCGGGCCCTTTGAGCCCACTCCACTCTGCCCTCCACTCTTGGGAGTCTTAATTCTGTGGCCAGAATCTAAGGGTTTGTTTTCACTGAACATGTCTGTTCTTTATTTGTTCTGTTAATCTTTCTGTTGTGCGCTTGTTTGGGGTTGCTAAGGGGTTATTCCTGGTTCTGTGCCCATGAGTGCCCCCTGGCAGTGCTCAGGGAGCATATGTAGTTTGGGGGGTTTAAATTGGGGTCGGCAAGATACAAGGCAAGTGCCTTAACCCCGGTACTATCTCTCCAGTTCCCGCTTTGTTTCTCTAAAGACCACATAGGAGTGAGATCATCCAGTAGTTGTCTTTCTTCTGACTTATTTCACTTAAAATGATCCCCTCCAGTTTCGTCCATGTTGTAGTCAAGGATTACTCCCTCGTGAGTTGATATCAGATGCTGACATCAGTCAATAATTTCTTTTTTTATCAGTCTGGCCAGCCAAAATAATATTTGAAATGTCTCTTTACAGGATCTATTTGATTTTAACCATTTTGTTTCTCGATTTTTGAGCCTTCACTTTCCTGGATGTCTTGCCTCTTTCTCCCATTCCTTAAACTGTGACATGTGCCCCCAGAGTTCTATTCTTTTCCATTTGTCTTATTACTAAATACTGATGGTTCCAAGAGTGTCTTCCTGTTTTCTCAAGCACTCTCTGTTTTCCAAGTACGTAGCATGTTGCTCAGAAACATGCCACGTGTCCACATACACCTTCCTCTTAAACATATCCCATTCTGGCATTTCCTTTCAGTGTGATAGTATTTATCACTGTGTTTCTAAAGACAAGTCTAGAAATCATAGTTGACTCCTCCTCCTCTCTCTTAGACTCATACTTATTTGTCTCTAAGTTCTGTCCATCTCTGTCTTTATTCTGGTTGTTCTCTTAAGATCACTGTCTTAGGATAGGCCTTCATTATTTCTTGCTTACATTGCTCCAATAGCCTTAAATCATCTTCCTTCTATCAAGGGAACCATGCTTTTATAAATTAGTCAGTGTGGTATGATTCATGTAAAGTAATGGGCTTTGTGGGATATAGAAAAAGATTCAATTCCCAGCCTGAGAGGAAGTAGAGCAGGGAGGGCTTTTGCCTTGCACGAGACTGACCTGAGTTCAATCCCCAATACCCCATATTGGTACTGAGCACTGCCAGGAGTGACCCAAAAACTAAAAAAGTTTAAAAAAAAGATTTAATTCCCAATTCACGTAACACCAAGCTGAGTGAACTTGATGAGTTACTTTCCTAAGTTCAATTCCCTGACGAAGACATTTCTTCCACTTCTAGTTTCACAGAAAGCTGGGGTGGAGGGGAGTTTACAGCAAGAACTGGTATTATTGTTTACAGTTCTATCAATATTCATTAACATACCTCTTACCAATATATATACATCTCACCAATGTATATGTGTATATATCCATCAAGAAAAGAATGTAAAGCTTTTTATATTTAATGTATAAAAATAAATCTTTAAAAAATTTAGTTTTTAGATTATACCAAAGTATCAAGGTACAGAACTAATACCTATTTTCAACTAATTAATATATCATTTATGAATGCCTGAAACAAAAAATACAACATTAACCTTAGCATGGGAAATAATTGAACTACATTAGTACAAATTTATTAGCATGTGTATAAGATACATATGAAGAAAACTACAAAACTGTGATGAAATAAAACAAATGACAAAATTAATATGATCCCTGAGCACAGTGCCAGGGGTAAGCCTTGAGCACAAGAGGCATGGAGTCAAAAAAAAAGAAAAAGAAAAAGGAAAAGAAAATAAGAAATCCACATAATTACATTCTTCTTATATTTAACCAATAAATAAAGGCCATCTTCTAGAGAAAGGATAGTCTTTCAGCAAACGAGGCTTGGAAAACTGGATATTCATAAGCAAAAAGAAATCAGTGTAGAAAGAGACTTTACATCTATCAGAAAAATTACCCTGAAGGATATCACAGGCAAAACTATAAAGCTCTAAAAAATGTCATGGAAAAATCTAGGTAGTGGCAAACCCTGGTCAGTGGCTCTCAACCCCTGCCTAGTGGAATCATCTGGAATGTTTTTCTATTGCTAAAACTGAGCTGTAGAAAAACTCAGGATTTCTGGGAATCGACCTGTCCAATCTTAAAGGTTCCCCAGCAACTCCAAAGTGTGACAAATTTGAGGCCCAATGACCTTGAGTGGTCTTTCCATGTTGACTCAACTGAAGCGATGACGGGCTAAAGTGAATCCGGTTGAGCAGAGAGGTTGGAGGCAGAGCCATTGGCAGGTAAGACACCACAGTCACCACAAACAAGTCTGTATACCAGAGCCTTACCTATCTGGGGTTCCCCATTGTTTCTTAGGTCTAGAAAGATCATGTAGTCTCTTCCTAGAAAAAGAACTAACAAAAACATACTGATTAATCAAAAGAGAATTCTTAACAAATATGGCTATAATTGACAACTCTTACTCGAACAAATCCCATCTGATGGGAAGGGGAAACGCCATGCCCTACTTGAGGTTATTTGAAAAGTGCTGAAAGTCTCAATATATATATATATATCTTGTGTAACTGGTACAGATAGTACAGGGGTTAAGGTACTTGCCTTGCACGCAGCCAATCTGGTCCAAACCCCAGCATCACATACAGCTCTCCAAGCCCTACCAGGAGTGATCCCTGAGCACAAAATCAGGAGTAAGTCCTCACACAGACGGGTGGCCCAAGTCTCTTCCCCCAAAAAATGTGAATCTAAAATTTTCTCTTCTGGAATTGTTGATAATCAGTAATGAAATAAAGACAATTAATATTCTATAAAGCCAAGAGCATATTCTCTCCAGAAGACCTCAAGTGAAATACACACTTGTTAAAAGAGGAAATTCTCCCTTTGCATATTAACTTATACATGTCTTAATAGTATAAGAAGTTTACAGCTAAATTTAAGACTGAATGTTTGGTTTCAGAAAAAAAACTACAATTGCTAAAAAATATTTCTAGAGCTAGTCTGCCTCTTTCCTACCCTACTATGTTCCTTGGCAATTTAAAAAATTTTTTTGAAGTAAGGTAGTTTTTATCAAAAGTAGCTTACTTAAAAAGAAATGTGGGGAGAAAGAGAAGTACATATTCAGTGGAGAACATGAGTTCCCCAGAGTGGAAAAAAAACAAAGCAGCACAGAGGGATGCAAGTGAGATATGTGTTCAAGGCAGGGAAATGGGCTTAAAGAGCAAGCCCTTGGCCGTTTTTTAATCAAAAATATAATACTACCCCTAGTACCCACCTCCAGGGGTGCTGGGAGGCTCTGTGTCATGCCCAGCAATGTTTGGGGTAGGAATCTGTGTGTGTGCCTGGTATGTGCTCTACCTCCAAGCTCTCTCCCTGGGCCTTTCCTAGTATTACTCTGCTTAGAGCAGGCAGTTGCTATTACCAAGTATTTTTGTGCTGATCTGAATTTCCCAGCCTCTCTTGCAGCTATGGGGAACTGTAGGATTGTTGCATCTCAGTTCAGCACACATGTTGGGTGTCATTCTTAGGGCAATGCCTATCAGAGTGAGTACCCCTCACATGGCTCCTCCCCAATGCAGTGCCCTGGAAACTGCATCGTTGAGAGGTAGAGCTACCTCGAGGGGTCAGCCAAACCACACTGGACTGTCACAGGAGGAGGAACAGACTTTACTGCATTACATTTGAGCCTTATATTATCACAGCATTGCCTTTCTGACGTAGATGGTTGGACCACCAATGTCACTGTAGGTCACACAGCATTTATTGATGCACCTGTTTATTGATTATTGATATTTTGTTGCCTACCACATAGGAATGAACAGAAAACATAGGCACAAGAGAGAGGAAAAGAGAACATGAAGTCTTTGTTATTGATAAAATGATATTAAAAGTGTGCTTGGGCTGGAGAAATAGTACAATACATAGGGTACTTCCCATGCATTATTGTACTTTTGAGTTTATAGGCCCCAGAGCCCACTGGGAGTGATCTCTGAGTGCAGAGCCAGGAGTAATCCCTGAGCACAGCCAGGTATGGCTCAAAAAATGTGAAAAAAGTGGGGTTCCTCAGAACCCATCAAGCACTAAGAGTTTCCCAGGAGATGGTAAGCTTGCTATAAGAAAACATCACAAAGATCACTGACTATAGGCAAGTCACAAGGAGAGAGGACCTCGAGGGTCAGCTCTCCTCCCGGACTCATCAAATCAATGTCAGCTCATCCCTGGAGAAGCTAATTAAAGGAAAGCATCAGGATAATTGTTCAGAGAGAGTTCCGAGGTACAAAAAGAGAAGTGGCCAGGAAAAACATTCTCCCTAACACTTGCAGGGCACTTGAAAGGACATTGATTATATCTTCCTATGAGAAATCCTGGTCCACATGCCAGGTGGGATTTAGCCTGACCCAATGTGCACGGACCATTCTGGAAAAAAGCGCTCTTCCCAATGAAATGGTGATAGCCGCCTTCCAGAAAGTGGGAAGGTGAGCCAAAGAAATGGTACAGTGGGATGTAGGGTAACATTGATTTGTCCTTTCTAAGGTGTTTGCTTGCATGTGGCTAACCCTGGTTCAGTCCCTTACACATGATCTCTTGAGCACTGTTTGGGGCACCTCCTGAACACAAAGCCCCTAAACACAGTAGGTGTTGCCCAACCCCCCAAAATTACAGGTTTGAAGGCAGGAAGAATGGTACTCTAGTCTCATACTCTATCATCTTCTAGTGCCCCCTTTCTTATTACCACTAAACCACCCACATTGTATCCCTTGAAACTCTGCTCCTTAATTCAAGGGTTCTAGCTTGAAGATCCCAAACACACAGGGAATCTATAAAGACCATAAGCCTTAGTAGACTGAAAACGTCAAATGGAATTCCAATCCCCACAGTAAGGTGGCAGATGTACCCAAAATACTAAATGTATTTCTAAATTCTCTTTTGTATGTTACTTTGTGTTGCCAGAACCCTCAGATATATGTCCTTCAGAAGAATTTATCTACTTTTTCTCTCACCAGGGGACCCCATGACAGTCGGGATCACTCAACCCATGAGTGGCACCAGAGATTACGCTCAGGACCTTGAACTTACTCTACCCGCTTCCCAAGCCACTGAGCCCTCCTCTTCCGGGTCCTTCTCACCTGGATCCCTAAAAGCAGAACCGCCCCAGGGCTTGGAACTGTGGCTCCGTGCTGGCCAGACAAACACTCAAAGCCACTAAGCCATTGTCCTTATTTTTTTTTAATTTTATTAGTGAAACACCATGAGGTACAGTTGTAGACTGACAAATTTTTGTGCTTGGGTTTCAATTATACAATGATTGAGGACCCATTCCTCCACCAGTGCCCATTCTCCACCACCACTGATCCCAGTATCCCTCCCACCCCCCAATCCCCAATCTCACCCTGCCTCTGTGGCAGGGCATTCCCTTTTGTTCTCTCTCTCCTTTGGGGTGCTGTGGTTTGCAAAAGGTGAATTGAGTGGCAATCGTGTTTGGTCTACTTTCAGCATGCATCTCCCATCCTGGGGAGATACTCCTTTATTTGGAAACAGCCTTTATTTGGTGCTCCCTTCTCTATCTGAGCTGCCTTTCCCCCTAGCGTGTGCAGCTGGCCTCAAAGCCATGGAATAAACCTCCTGGTACTTATCTCAGCTATTCTTGGGTATTAGTCTGCTATTTTGTTACTCTCTGTTCCCCAGATGAATGCAATCTTTCTATGTCTGTCCTTCTTTTTCTGACTCATTTCGCTTAGCATGATACTTTCCATGTAGTACCACTTTTATTTTTTAGGATCCTTTTAACCCTTTAAAATTGTATTCTATTGTATTTTTTTTACTCACCATGAACCACAAAGTTGCAAAAATATTTATAATTGAGATTCAGTTGTACAGTTTTCCAGTTCCAATCACTTTACCAGTGTCCACTTTCCTCCACTAATGTCCCCAGTTTCCCACCCATCCCCCAGGCTGCCTCTGTGACAGGTACCTTTCCCTTCCCCTATTGTCTTAGTGTTCTCTTCCCTAACTTATCCCTCCTTGTCCCACCCAGTGAGAAGCTTCCCACTGAAGACCAGTTCTCTTGCTCTCCCTTTCTATTGCCTTTGGCAGTGCTATTTTACTTTGGAAGAAGTTGTATTCTGGTAGTTTATTTAATTTTTAGTAATTTATTTCCTAAAAAAATAGTTATTGTACCTCAAATATAGTAATTTAATCACAGTCTTAATTTTAGCCTTATTTTTTAAGATTGGATTAAGAAATTTAATCTTTGTATTACGTCAAGGTGACATAAGTAAGTTAGCATTTTGTAAGAAATGTTGTAAGGAATGTATAAATACGAATAAAACCTTGACTTATTTCTCAAAAAAATTAAAAAAATCATTTTTAATCCAGCTATTTTTTTCTTTATGTTAGAAATGAGTAATCTTTTGAGATTATTTATCTGAGAATGCATGAAATATAAAATCATAGTACCTTTCAGGGAGATTTTCTATTTTTAATTTATTTTAAGTCAGTTTCCAAGGTGACAATTCTTCAACAAGGAGTTCATGTTGAAGTCTTATTATAGAAACCATGAAAATATTGCTTGGTAAAAAAGCAGGTTTATTTCGTTAGGAGAAAAATCAGTTACCTAATTTTCAAAGAGATTTTAGTTTTCATTGGGAATTTAGGGATGCATATCATACTTAATATGTTATTTTCCCATTTGAAATGAGGGAGGTGACTTTTGTATATTGAAAATCATGATGTCTCTATTACCAAACAAAGTTTATCAATAATTATTTACATACCCCAAGAAGAGCACAGTGTGAAACCATAAGGATACCAGAAAGACAAATAATAATAATCTATTAAAGCTGATACTTTAACAGAGGACATTTATCTAAAATGTAATACATACTACATGAACCACATTTCCATTGAGCTGTATAAGAGAGAGATAACTAGGGGGTATGGTACTGCCAGCAGGTCAATCTGTACCCGTGACACAAATACATCAGCAGCCTGATGGCACTGTCAGACTTTCAGATACCCCAAAATTGCTGCTGTGCCTTTGGCCACACCCCAAAAACTTGGGACAAAATTTACCAAGAAAGTAAACGGCTATCTAATTGGAGGCATGGCCTCTCTGGTTCCTGATTGAATTGCTTAACGTCCATGATCCCAGAGACTCAGAAACAAATCTCGAAACCCAGCGGCAGAAACGAATCTCAGAACCCAAAGGCTTCTTGGCAGAAATGCATCCTGTTCCTGCAGTAGGTTACTGGCTCTGGGCCACTCCAGATGGGAATAGGTTTCGTGCCTTGGCCTGTTTGTCCTGGCAGCCCGGTGACTGCCATCCTCCAGAGGCCACTGGACAGTCAGGTTTGGGCCTGTAGTGATGAGACATATGGGGCCTCACCAGATGGAGGTGGAACCAGCTCTTTCCTCCCCACCCAACAAGATCCCGAGTTGCAGCCTACAAACAGCTTCTCTGGCTCCTGATCAAGCTGATTAACAGCCATGATCCCAGAGACTCAGAAACAAATCTCGAAATCCAGCGGCTTTTGGCAAAAATGCATCTGAACCACATACAAGGTGGCCGCCACCTCGGAGCTTATTGGAAAGCCAGGTATGAGCTGGTGGTGAAGGGCAACTGCAGTCTCATGGCAAGGGGGACAGTACAGGCTCATCTTTCATGCCCTACCAAGGTCACAAGTTGTCCCCCACAAGCAGCTTGGCCATGGCTCCAGAGGCAAAAGGACTTAATCCAGAGCCCGGCTGCTTGTGGCAGTATAGTGAATGGTCCATGCGTTAAACTATGGCTCCATGCCTCCCAGGGAGGGAAAAGGTGTTGCTCCCTTCTGCCTCCTCCCCTGCCCCCCCGGCAGCAAGATGGCCGATGGCTGCTGCCTCAGAGCTTATAGGAAAGCCAGGTATGAGCTGGCAGTGACGGAGCAACTGCAGTCTCAGGGAAGTGGGGGGCGGTACCGGCTTGTCCTTCACACTCTACTGAGGTCACAAGTTGCCCCCCATGAGTGGCTCTCCGGCACAGCCATAACATCAGATGCACAGAAACCAATCCCATTATTATCTGGCTCTTTGTAGAAATCCAAAATCATTTTATGACATTATATGATTCTCATATCAGCTATAGAAAACAAGTATTTCACAATGCCTTTTCAGCAATATTCTGATTGTTGGGGGGGGGGAATTCTAAACAATAATGTTGAATCTTTTGTTGAAAGAATGAATATAATCAATGTAGAGAAGAGTTAAGTAGAAATCATCTGCCTCACAGGCGTTAGGAGGGATGGGAGGGGAGTATAGTGGGGTTCATAGTGGTGAAAAATGAGTACTGGTGAAGGGAAAGGTATTTGATCATTGTATGACTGAGACAAACCTGAAAGCTTAGTAATTCTCCCACAATAATTCAATAAATAAATATAAGAAGAAAAAAAGAAATAAAATAATGAAAAAAAGAGAGAGATAAATAATAAATACCATAAAAAAGAGATTGCTTGGGGTTGATATGTCAAAACACATTTTGAGAGCATTTTTTTCCCATCTGTACTTTAAAGTGTCACGGTCACGGTCACGGTCCTCCGGTTATTCATCGATTTGCTCAAGTGGGCCCAGTAACGTCTCTGTTTTGATACTTGTTGGTACTGTGTTTGGCATATTGAATATGTCACGGGTAGCTTGCCAGGCTTTGCCATGTGAGCGAGACACTCTCAGTAGCTTGCCAGGCTCTCCGAGAGGGGCAGAGGAGGAATCAAACTCGGGTCGGCCATGTTGGTCACTTGCAAGGCAAACTCCCTACCCGCTGTGCTATCGCTCCAGCCCATTTAAAGTGTAAGAGTCAATTAAGTTATTAGATATTCATATGTAGGCAATAGTAGTCTAAATTGGCTTTGGGGGCTGGAAAAATAGCACAGCATATAGGGCATTTGCCTTGCACGCGGCCGACCCAAGTTCGATTCCCAGCATCCCATATGGTCCTTTGAGCACGGCCAGGGGTAATTCGTCAGTGCAGAGCCAGGAGTAACCCCTGTGCATCGTCGGGTGTGACCCAAAATGCAAAATAAATAAATAAATAAATAAATAGGCTTTGAAAGCAAGACCTATGGGAATAATTTTATGTAGCTGGAGCTTTTTTGAACTTAATGTAAACAGCTTTAATCATCACAAAGAGGTGATCATTATTTTTTCTAAAAATTGTGAAGACATTTGAGTGTGAAACTAGTAGAAGAACCATTTCAAGAGTAAATAGCTTGTAAGGACTTAGAAACAGGAGTCAAGCCAAGGTTTGATTTTTTTATTCTATTTCATGTCTATCATATCTACTCTTAAAGAATGATCCTGGGCATATAAAAAGGGTACAGGCTGTTATATGCACTTTGTGCTGAATGTTGGATGAAACAATATGCTGATCTTGAAGAGGAAAAATGTGGGCCAATTTTGGGAGGGTTGCAATTTAATTTTTTAAGCAAACAGTAGCCATTACCTAGGGGTGTGAATGTTTAACCACTCTTTGAATAAGTACTTCTTTTATGAGTTAAGTCCTTCCTTCATCCATGTATTGTGATAAAAAAACAATTATTATGAGATCTATTCTCAATTTTTAAGTGTACAGCTTTATGTCAATAATTATAAGTACAGAGTTTATATGGTTCTCCTTTACTTTCTTTTATTTATGTTTTTTTAAATGCTAAAAGTTCAGGAAATTTTTTTACAAACTTATATATAATATTTTAAATTCCTCTGTCCCTCTCGGAGAGCCTGGCAAGCTACCAAGAGTATCTCGCCTATATGGCAGAGCCTGGCAAGCTACTTGTGGCATATTCAAAATGCCAAAAACAGTAACAACAAGTCTCAAATTAAGTGCAGTGCTACTTAATTTGAATACTTGGATGATGTTTGTATAAGGTTTATATTTCCATTTAAGGACTTTTGGTGGAAGTTGAAGTTACTGATATATTTTTTTCTTCCACATTTCCTACTTTCAATCAATTTTATAATACTTTTTTCATTGTGAT
>JAOXYA010080594.1:0-11343 GCA_028565675.1 Sorex palustris
TGGAAAATATGCAATGGTGAAGGGATGGGTGTTTGATCATTGTATGACTGAGACTTAAACCTGAAAGCTTTGTAACTGTTCTCACTGCGATTCAATGAATAATTTTTTTTAAAAAGTCATCAGAACTAAAAGATTTAATGTACTGAAATGAGCCTATAGAGGTGGGCTGAAGGGGTTCTTGGGACACCGGTAGTGGGGTGCAGGTTCTGGGGATCAGTGTGGGGCTGGAGTATACAAGTAATAGTACTGCAAATTCTGGCACCACAATTCTAAAATAATTAATGAAAATACTAGAACCATTACCAAGCATCTCCATGCACCATCTTCTTATAATGAGTTTTTTTTACACAATTTTATTTTATGTGGCAAAAGATCTTACCATCTCTAAAATGAAATATAGTGTCCACGGTCTTTCTAGTTTCCAGAAGGACTCACAAAACAAAACTCTTCCTTGTTGGAATCAGCATGTGTCCAGGAAACAGAAACAGCAGAAATAAGCAGGCCACACTGAGAGTGGGTTAGGGAGACACTGTGTCCACCTGCGAAAACTCTGTCAGGCTTGCTGATATTATATATCAATTTGTATTAAATTTACACACAAATACACAAACCTCCACACACCACACTCTGGGTTTTTGTTCTGTAACATTCATAATGCCAGTGAAATCCATAATAAATATTTTTCATCATTTGTCATTTTCTTTGACATTTCATTTAAAATTGGCCTTGCAAAAAATATACAAAATAAACCCAAAAGAAAACATTCAATTCCCTTTCTTATTTGATCCTGAAATCATTTCTGATTTTAGAAAAGTTGCAAGAATATTATGAAGAATTCCTGTAAACCTTGACCTAGATTTCTAGAAGGTTCACATTTTACCTTCTTTATTTACCACTTCCTCTCTCTTTTTCTCTCTCCATATATATGTAAATATCTTTTAAATGCATTTTTTATCACCCTTTATACACATACCGGTGTACTATTGCTGGGCTGGAGCGATAGCACAGTGGTAGGGCATTTGCCTTGCATGCGGCCGGTCCGGCTGAGCTGGGTTCGATTCCTGCACCCTGCTCGGAGAGCCCGGCAAGCTACTGAGAGTATCTCGCCCACACGGCAAAGCTGACAAGCTACCCATGACGTACTGGATATGCCAAACACAGTAACATCAAGTCTCAAAATGGAGACGTTACTGGGCCTGCTCAAGCAAATCAATGAACAATGGGAGTACAGTGACAGTGACAATACACATACATTCTCTGTACAAATGCATGCTGCCTTTATAAACTGAAAGAAAATTGTAGGCATACATAGTATCCTTTATCCATTATGAAAGGGGTTGTTTCATAAGAAAAAGAAATTAACATTGTTACTTGACCATTGTGTTTTGTTTTTGCTTTTGTTTGTCTTTTTGGGTAACATGGGGAAATGCTCAGCTGTTTCTCCGCACTCTGCATTCAGGAATTACTATGGTGGTGCTCAGGGGACCACATGAGATGCCAGGAATCAAACCCTGGCTGGCTGTGTGCAAGACAAACAACCTAGACACTGTACTGGCTTAGCCGTTGTTATTTCTATTTCACCAATTATTCCATAATGTTAGTAGTAGTAGTAAATAACCATTTTCTGGTGAATGTATGCATACATATGTGAAATCAACCCCCATGACTTTAAATAAAATTTTATAGGTATTTGAAGTTTTAAAAAAATACATATAAAATTATTTCGATAGCACGTAGAACAACTCAAGAAATAAATATAAAGCTATAAAAAACAAGGTAAGTTTTATATTCACCTTTAATTAATTTTAATCCTCAGACATATGGATTAAGGCAGCAGTAACACAAGAATTGTATCCTTGGGAACCAGAAAGATAGTACAGGGGTTCAGGCATTGGCCTTGCATGCAGGCAACCTCAATTTGATCCTCACTCCTACATATGGACCCCTGAACCCTGCCAGGCATGACTCTGTGAGCTCAAGCTGGAAGTTAGCCCTGAGGTCAGGCATGGCCTAATGCCTCTTCCCAAATTGAATCCTTCCAAGAATCTGATTACATATACAAGGTGTTGAGTGACTTTCTGTGCCTGGTAGAAACAATGGTTCTTGGGTTTTGTTTTTTGGTTTATTTTTGTTTCTTTGTTTTTGCTTTTTGGGTCACACCCAATGATGCACAGGGGTTACTTCTGGCTCATGCACTTAGGAATTACTCATGGTGGTGCTCGGGGGGACCATATGGGATGCTGGGAATCGAACCCAGGTGGGCCGCATGCAAGGCAAACGCCCTACCCGCTGTGCTATTGCTCCAGTCCCAAAATAACGGTTCTTGGTGTTGCTCTTTTCCCTTCAGATCATTCCGTTTTCTACAGAGTTTTGACAATCATATATATTATATCACACAGTGCTGTCATATTAGGCCCAGGGATATCTGAGTGGTAAACACCTGCCTTGCAGACGTGGAGCTGCCAGCCGGGTCCCAGCACTGTCCCACGAGCCGAGCCCTTGGGGTACCTGCTCCCAGCAGCCTGCACAATGCCTGGCAAAGCACAACCAAAGGAGTGTGAGCAATGCTGCTGAGGGTGTGACACCACCCAGCACTGCAGCCAGGAGTGTGAATGCCACGGTCTGCTACAGGACCTCCCAATGAGCACAGTCACCCAAACACCTGGAGCCCCTGAGCTAACTGTGCAGCTCTGCGGGAGTTGCAGTAATGTGTTAGGTCACTACTGGGGTGTGGGGGGCCCAGCTCTGGGATGGCTAAGAACTGTGTGAGCACAGCAGCAAGCTGCCATAGCCCTCATCTGCTGCCACCACAAAGGGACGGGCAGGGAAGAAACTGGTGTAGATATTACATCACCCCGTTGAGAACTGTGCTCCCCTTCCATTCCCATTGCGTGGCTGCCATGGCGCTGAGCAGAGGGCACGTGGTCATGATGTCCGCTGGAGGGCACACACTTGGTGACAGTGCTTGCACATGCTTTGCTGCATGGCACTAGAAGCTGGGCCCTGTGCTGTGCAAGTGGCATGCCACAAGGCACATGTGAGGTGGAGCCTGGAATTGCACGGGAAGACCGTGCACGGTCTTTATCCAGTTACTTCTTTTTGGATAATGACAGTTTGCCCATTACCATGCTCTTAACTTATTATAAGTGTTTTATAGCACTTGGCCCATTCCTTTTTGATGCCGGGTAGATCACAGCTTGCTTTGTCGGGACCCTGCTTCTGGGGTGCTAGGAACTAAGGGCAACTTGAGTCTTAAGTTGAGTAAATCTGGCAGATGCCCAGGAGTAAATATTATTCGGAGTCAATTAACTCCCAAGTTACAAAAGCATAGCATTAACTGTCTTCCTATGTCTATACTTTATACCACCAATATACCTGAAATAGCACACCACATTTGATTGGGAAGGCAACCAGTCTTAGGGGGAAATATATTTATACAGATAGAGACATAATCACACAAGGCTCAGTCTGTAACATCGTGTTACTAATCTCTTATAGAAGGGATTAATGGCCCTGGGTGAAATACAACAATCTTCACACACTTCCCTCTAAGAAATATTTTTTGTCTCATTTTTAGCCAATTATTCAGAACAAGCAATACAAAATAAATTATTTCAGTTCTGCTTTGGGGAAAGAGTTCAGGGTTCAGGATGGAAATACGGTGGTGGGAAGTTGTACTGGTGGTGGGATTGGTGCTTCAGTGTTAAATATAATAAAATATTGTGAACAACTTTATAAAAATAAAATAAAACAAAATGAAAAAATTGCTTCCTTTTAAAAAATTATTATTTTATTAAACCACCATTGTTGGATAACATTGGCTTGTTCTTTCTCCCCTGCCACAGGAAGCTTAGGTTTATTGAGTTACACCATCACAATGCTCCCAAGGCAGTCCCATTCCTCTGTGTTTATCTGCTTCCCCCTTCTGTTAATCAGTATATCCCCAAATCAGACCCTGTGACTTGTTCTGAAGACTCTGGATTTTATATTTGTAAGTGAAATATTGCTTTTCTCTTTCCTTTATGTCCTTTGCATAGTTTACTTTAGAGCAATGTCCTTTTTGTATAGACACAGGAAGACAGTTAATGCTATGCTTTTGTATCTTGGGAGTTAAGTGACTCCGAATAATATTTACTCCTGGGTATCTGTCATATTTACTCAACTTAAGCCTCAGTTGCCCTTAGTTCCTAGAACCCCCAAAGCAGGGTCTCGCTGAAGGGACTTGGATGGACCCAGGGCAAGCCGTGAGCTACCCTGGCACCAAAAAGGGACAGGCCAGGTGCCATAAAACTTCTAAGTTAAGAGCACAGTCATGGACAAATTCTGTCATGACCCAAAGAGAAGTAACTGGACAAGGACCCTTCTGGGATTAGGAAGGACTAATCTGGCCTGAGGACTATGGTCTGAAATCTATAATGAGATGTCCTCAGGAGAGCCACTCTATTAGCTTAATATATCTCTTACTGTGTCCATACAAAATGACTAGAAAGATCATTGAGAAGTAAATTACAAGATGACTGTTTAAATGGTTATTGGACTAAGGAAAGGAGAAATATGCCCCTAGATGGTATTTCTTGAGCCGATCTCATCTTTGAGATCTTTGTCTTAGAAGAGCTTCCCCGGAAGAAAGGACTTCCATATGTTGACTGTGCTATCACACCTATGTGTAGTTGCTACCCCCAACCTTGGAGGTTGGGCTCTTGACTAAGGCTCTGAGACTGAGGACAGGGACACTGGAATCCAGGGGTTGGGGATGGAGGGAGAGGAGAGAGAGAGACTAGCATGGGGGAAACTGGGAGACTGGAATGGAGCGTTCAGTGAGATTGGAATAGACATGCGGCAGAATGGAAATAAACAGTGGAATGGAGATTGGAATAAACAGCGACTGATAACCAACCAGCTTGGCGTCCCTGTTCCCTCCTTCGTGCGTCTGTTGGCAGGGGCTGCAGGCCGGGGTGGGGAAGTGGCTCATAGCCACTAGAAGCACGTGGCAAAAGAGCCCACACACATTTTGTGAGCACACACTCTTCAAACAAAACAGTAACACCGAAGGCTTACCCTGTAACTGCATTTTAGTAATCCCTCACACAAGGACTTAATGTGTCCATGGTGAGATGCAACAATTTAGACTAATTTTTTTCTAAGGAAATTTTTTTTAATCACTCTTTAGCAATTTAGTGCACTGCACCGTAGCACTGTCCTCCCATTGTTCATCGATTTGCTCGAGTGGGCCCAGGAACATTGTGAGACTTGTTGTTACTGTGTTTGGCATATCGAATACGTCACGGGTAGCTTGCCAGGCTTTGCCATGCGGGAGAGATACTCTTGGTAGCTTGCTGGGCTCTCCGAGAGGGGTGAAGGAAGCATGACATCATGTTATTCATAATCAGCAGTAGAAAAAAAATGTCTACTGTTGCCTTTTCGGCAGATCTGAGTGTTAGGGTAAAATCCCAAATAATAATGGTGGGTCTCGGGTCGAAATACTAAATGAAATCAAAGTAGAGAGAAAGTAATGTGGAAATCATCTGCCCCACAGGTAGGGGGAGGGTGTGGGATGGGGGGTATACTTGGGTTTTTGGTGGTGGAAAATGGGCACTGGTGAAGAGATGGGTGTTTCATTGCATGACTGAGACTTAAACATGAAAGCTTTGTAACTGTTGTCACGGTGATTCAATAAATAAAATTATAAAAAGGGGGGGTAAGGTGGAGTTCATGCCCAATTCAGTCAGCCTAATCAATGGCTGAATAAATAGCAATACTCCTACAAAAAAAGGTCTAATTTTTTAAGTTTCTATTTCTCTGCTGAGACAATACATTCCATCACTGTGAGCACGCATCTCCCTTTTAGTCTCTGAAAATATGAGTTACTTTTAAGTCTATTTTGAGGGCTGCTAACAATTTTGGAGGGGAGAGTCTTGACATTATAACACATTTTTTGGATTCTTCACATGTTGGGTAGTTGCTTATTATAAACTAGATACTGTGAATGGTATGCTGTCAAGACTCTAAGATAAGTAACGAAGAGCCTCTTGCATTCTCATGGTGAGGGAGGATCTTCACTATACCTGGCAGTTAAATCACCGGCAAACTGAGCTGAACTTGTGGAGGCTTGTTCCTGTGCCTTTTAAAGAATGGGTCTTTGGAAAGCACAAATGCTAAACCACGCCCTTTTAACATGATGGAAACCAAACACCAAATTCTGTATCCCCTGCAGCTGAAATCTCTGTAGTCAGCTTTTTCAGCATTACAGCTTATTTTCCACTGAACTTCTTAAAATCTTCCAGGCACAGTTCAGAGGTCATCTAGACATCTGAGTGCTTATGTTAGGACTACTACTCTTCCATTCTGAAACTTGTCCATTCAATTTCCTGCAAGTCTGGCAGTCCCAAGCTCCATCTTGACACCTCAATCCAGACTTTCTGCTTGATTTTCAGGAGTTCCATGCTACATGCATTTTTTTTCTCAGAAGGAAAGCTACACAAAATCAGTGGTGGTGGTGGTGGGTTACATTTGGCAGTTTTCCAAAGGCTATCTGTAGCTAGGCTCCCAGATACTTAATTTTTGAATTTGTATATGATGCTGTCATAAAATGATAAGAAATTTTAAGTAAGCTTAAGTATTTGTTATTGCTATAATATCATCAATTACAGTGTTGCTTTTAAAATTAAAAAAAATCTTTAAAGGATTTTCTTGCATTATCTAATACTCGCAACTGTAACAGCTTCTAGGAATAACAAAATGTGTTAAATGCTTTGCCTTTTTGTTTTACAAGTTAACAGTAGAAGATTAATTTATCTTTTCAACAAATAGCCTCAGTGCCAACCACATGCCAGAACTCTTCTTAGTGGCAGATGCACAATAATGGACAAAATAAACAAGGTTCCTGTTCTGTGGTACCTTCATTTTAGTGCATCTAAACCAGGCCAAATAAAAACAAAAACAAAAACACCACCAAAAAAACCTCACCTTGTCTTTGAACAGTTCCATAATCCCAACAAGTATTTATCTAAACTCACTATAGAGGGTCAGGAGAGAGAGAGTACAGTGAGTGGGGTGCTTGACTTGCACGTGGCCAACCCAGGTTTGAGCTCTAGAACCCTGTAAGGTCCCCCAGGCCCTGCCACGAGAAAGCCCTGCACACTATTGGGTGTGACCCAACACTCCCGGGCCTCTTCAACCCAATCCAGTAGGAAGTTCTCTAACTGCTATGGATGCTGACTTTCTCATAGTGACAAAGGCTTTCTAACACTGTACACAGCGGGCAAGAATCTAAGCGGAATAAAGAGAAATCATTAGCTACCTAACCAAATGACCTAGTTGATAAACATTCACGTGTCCACTATGTATGACCTCAGGAACTAATACAATGAATAGAGAGCAGAGGGGAGGACATTCCCAACCGTTATTTTGGTTATTTGCTTCTCCCTCCAGGGTTAAAGGTTCCTCCGATGGTGAGACTAGGAAGCATCTTCTCTTGAAAGAGTCGCAAACGACAACGCATCAAATTTAAACATGGCAAGTACAGTTTTAAAGTGGTTGCTGCATACCAGAAAGACAGACCCAAATATAAGAAGCCATCCTTTGATCAAAGAAGGACAAGTGTACTAGAGATGGTGGATCTGAACATAAGCTCACTGTGATGCAAAATAGCTTCTGTAAACCCGAGTATCATTTTACTGGCTTTCTTAAAAAGCTATAAATTGAAAAGGTACTAATATACCTAAGCTATGAACTGGACCATGCCACTTAAAGGGTAACAATACTTAGAGGGTACATATAAAATGAAACAAACTGCTGGTTTTCAAAAGCCTTTTCTAATGTAGTCAGAATGGCAACTTGACGTCTGGAATACATCATCAGAGTAGATTAATTTCCCTGTGGTAAATACAACATTTTCAGTTCTTTTACATATACACAGCTATAAACCTATCTCAAGAGAACGTTCTAATATTAAAAATGGAATTTCAACTCAACTGTCTATTAAAGGAGGGGGTGGGGGGTGCTTCAACCAATCATGCGCGTAATAAGTTTTCTGCAAGATTTGGGGAAAGCATGAAGGTTTACCAAGACTGAAATACACTAACTCTGCTTTAACATAGTTACTATGATGTCCCAGGAAAGGAAGGTAAAAGTTCAGAACAAACCCTTTGTCATACAGCCTCCCTAAAGAAATAGTTCTTAAACAGCTTCATAAAAACACGCCTACCACAGTTACCAACTTAACTGGATTCTGCATTGAATGGCAGAACAGAATGGTGTTATGCAGTTTTAATACTCGTTACAAATATCCATTACTCAAGCCATTACCAAAAAAAGTATGTTGCAACAGAAAAAAAAAAAAACATTACCCATTTTTATAAGAACAGAGTTCATTCATTTTGCTTAACTCATTCCAGACTCTTTTCGGAAACAATAGGGCACTGAAAGGAAGAGCACAGTGCAAAATGCATGCAGGCTGTAGTCTATGGTAGACTATGCAGACATAAAAAGTTTCAAAACAGAATATAAAAAGATACGTAGCACCATAGCACTGTAGTACTGTCCTCCCGTTCATCGATTTGCTCGAGCAGGGCCAGTAACATCTCCATTACGAGACTTGTAACTGTGTTTGGCATATTGAATACGTCATGGGGAGCTTGCCAGGCTTTGCCATGCAGGCAAGATACTCTCAGAAGAATGCCGGGCTCTCTGAGAAGGGCGGAGGAATTGAACTCAGATTGGTCAGGTTGGCTGTGTGCAAAGCAAATGCCCTACCTGCTGTGCTATCGCTGCAGCCCTAAAAAACGATATGTAGCAGGCAAAAAATTTTTGAAGTGGTAATTATTCATTGCTTCAGGAGAAACACTAACCTACTCTGTGATCAATGTCACAATCATCCTGTTCGTCGATTGCCTCAAGCAGGCACCAGTAACGTCTCCTTCATCCTAGCCCTGAGATTTTAAAAAGTGCCATATTCAAGGCTCTTTCAGGGTTAGGAGAATGATATTCATCATTGTTACTGGTATTTGGCATATTGGGTACACCACGGGGAGTTTGCCAGACTCTGAAGTGTAGGCAGGTTACATTCGGTAGCCTGCCAGGTTGTCTGAAGTAAGAATGAGATAATTCATGGCTCCATGCTTTCAGGAGTTGGGTTTTATAGTCTCTGGATCTTGGCCGTTGATGGGATTACCTGGTGCCAGGGCAATTGGTGGGTGTGACCCCTGACTACTGGAAGATGGAGGATTTGGGTGGAGGATACTCACCCTGATCCGAGCAGGCTTGGAGATCTCAGCCCCGGGACCCACACACCTGTGTTCCTAGGCCGGTTTCTTCATGCGTGTGGAGAGTGGTCTCAGCATGGTTGTGGCTGGTTATGGAGGTCTTTGGCTGCCGGGGCTCTGCTGGGGGTGGGAAGGGAAACTTAACCCGCCCCCTCCAAGGGGCCTCGGTGAGGACAGCCAGGTGCGGGGGCAAGAGACTCTGCCAAAATAATTTCTCAAAATTATTCAAAAATTCAGAATTTCTCAAAATTATTCCCTATTTATATATTGTAAATGGTATTAGAAATTTAAGCTAATTTAATTTAACTTCTTTATTTAATGTAAAAAGTAATGCTATTTATTCAGCCACTAACTAAGCTGACTGAGGCAGGTAGGAACTCCACATTACTTTTTCAAAAAAATTTTTTATTGAATATCCATGAGATAGACCATGACAAAGCTGCTGAGAACTGATTTCCAATCATACAATGATCCAACACTCATCCTTTCACCCAGTGAACATTTCCCAACACCAATATCTCCCATTTCCCTCCCACCACCATCCCAAACACCGCATAATTACCCCCAGCCCCTCTCTCTATAGCAGGCACATTTTGTTGTCTCTCTCCCTCTCCCCCTCTCTCTCTGTGTCTCTCTTTCTGTTTCTATGTTTCCATCTCTGTCTCTGTATCTCTCTCACCCCACCCTTTTTTTTTCCTTTTATGCGTTATGATTTGCAATACAGCCACTAAGAAATCATCATGTTAGTTTGGGGCATTCAGTATTTTTATCAAGTTGGAAAGGCTGGAGTAACTTTTTTAACTGGGTGGCAGTTTTGAGGTGTGGAAATAACTGTCGAGGCATCCAGAAGTACAGAGAGGTGGGAGAAGCAGCCCATTCTGTCCCTGAGATAGCATGGAGATTTCAGTCACAAAACCTGCATACCCAAATTTTCAGCAGATTATTTAGGTTAGGCCCTTCCTGAGATGGTGTAGTCTGGCTGGGGGCATGGTGGTGCTTTTGTATTGTGGAAGCAAGCTGCTGCTGGAGGCTTTGCTTGGGCAGGCACCAGACAGACCTGCCCCCCTCCAATTTACCCTGTCCTGTTCAGCCTTATGTGGGTTGGAGACTAACTGCAGCTTTTTATCTCTTTTGAGATCTATTTATGGTTCCCTGAAGCAAGGCCAATAAATGAACTTGTATAGCTGAGCCAGAGGTTGTTTGTGAATGTGGCTCCCTCATACCTAACTTTGGGTGCTTTAATTTCTTGGTAAACTTGGTCCCAAATTGTTGGGGTCTGGCCAAAGGCACAGCAGCAATTTAGGGTTACAATGAAGCCTGAAGGCACCATCAAGCCGCTGAAGCACTTGACCCGCAATTACAGGTTGACTTTCTCACAGCACCATACCCTCTTATGCCAATTTTAATAAATACAAAAGGCATGGACAATTTGCACATTATGGAACTGATTATTATGTTATTAACTAGATGGTTAAGTATGGTTAAACTCAAAAGAAATATGAGTCGATTTGCTTTTATCTTGGCCAAACTGATGTTTTATTTTTATTCTGGTGGGAGTAGCACACCCAATGAATAAGCAGGGGGTATTCCTGCTTAAGCACTCGGGAATTATCTCTGGTGGTGCTTGTAGCAAACGTATGTATTACAAGAGATCAAACCCAGGTTATCTGCCTGCAAGGCAAGCATCATTCTGACTGTACTCTCTTCGGCCTCCCAAACTGAGATTTTAAAGGAAAAAGTACTTATTTTAGTCACCATGAATTATATTATTTTCAATGATTATTTTATATATGCAATGTCCCACTACCAACCTTCCATCACGGTCCAGTTTCCCTTCCCTTTGTCTCACTCCCCCAATCCCATGGAGATAATAAATGCAAATTCATTTTAAAGTAGGGAAGCAATTTGGAACCTTTTATTCCTCACTTTCCTCAGTTCTACCTCAGCAGTGAATCAACATAGCTATTAACCATCTACAACCTTTAACAGTGAGCTAATACTGGGGGGGGGGGGGGCAGGCCCAGGTGAGCAGGGGAGGGGGGGAGGGGGCCGGTTCCGTATCTGGAACCCCAGATGGAAG
>JAOXYA010080602.1:0-11342 GCA_028565675.1 Sorex palustris
AAAAAAAAAAAAAAAAAAAAAAAAAAAAAAAAAAAAACCTTGAGCAGACCACATGCCAAAAAAAAAAAAAAAAAGAATAGTTTTACTGAGGTATATCCACACACTCTAAAATCTTTTAAGGTACAATTTAATGACTGTGCTTTTAAAAAATTGTTGTTGTTGGGTTTTTTTTGTTTCCTTTTTGGGGGGAGTTCAGGGCTTACTCCTGCGTCTGCGCTCAGGGCTTACTCCTGCGGGGCTCAGGGGCCCTCTGGGGTGCTGGGCATTAATCCAGGTCATCCCCACACAAGGCGAGTGTCCTGCCCCCAGAACTGTCTCTCCGAGCGCAATCTGGTGGTTGCTACTGGTCCATCGCATTCCACAGCACTCAGCTCCCCTGTCCGGGGGTAGCCCCCTCGCACCCCCTCTGCAGCCCCTGTGGCTCTAAGACTCCCCCTCCAGCCCTGCATTTGGGGTGCTTCCTGGCTAAGTGGAATCAGCCCTCACAGGGTCTGCAAGGTTTTCTCTTCTGCTGTGGAAGATTCACCCCCACTCCCACCTCAGCAATGGCGAGAGGTTTTGCAACTGAAGCACACCTCAGGGAACGCACACACCTGTCATCCACTCACCCCCCCACCACACACACACACACACACACACACACACACTGCACCTGTCATCCATTTAACACACACACACACACTGCACCTGTCATCCATTCACCACACACACACACACACACACACACACACACTGCACCTGTCAGCCACTCATCACACACTCACACACACTGTATCTGTCATCAATTCGTACACACACACAACACACTGCATCTGCCATTCATTCACCTCTCTCTCTCATACACACACCACACACATACACACAGTATCACAGTATCACTATCCCATTCACCACACACAGACACACACACACACAGACACACACACACACATGCACACACAATCAGCATGCTTCACACCCAGTAGCAGCTCTGGCATCGGGCACACAGGTTCCTGGCCAGAAGAAAGGCTCTCAGCGTGTTGGCACTCTCAGGGGAGATTGGTCGCAACCAGGACTGAGCACTTCTGTGGCCCCAGAGTGAGCAAGGGCGAGGCATTTCCTAGCACCCAAGTCCTCTCCTCAGCTCCTCCCTTAACGCTGCCCGTCGCCCAGGGATCAGCTTTAAGCCCTCACTGGATGGTAAAGGGAAGAAGGAGCGGGAAGGACACAGGGAGTTCAGGGATCAGGACGCGTGAATCAGAGGAGCCGTGGGAATTCAGTGGAAGACGCTCCAGGCTGTTCCCTTGGCGACTGCGCCCAGAGACCCCAAGTGCTCCTCCTCTCTTTGCCCCTCTGCCAGCAGGCCCCGGGCCCGAGGACACACCCACCTCCTCTGGCCTCCAGGAGACAGCGGATGGCCACCTCAGCCTCCTCGGCGTTGGTGGTCCTGATCTGCTTGACGTTGTAAGGCTTGCTGATGCCAGCCCTGGCTTTGGGCTTGGGGCAGAGGAAGAGAAGTGTGACTCAGCCTGCGGAGTTTGCGCCCACCCTCCCTCCAGGGACCCTTCCCCTCCCAAACCCAAACCCCGCCCCCAGGCCTTGGAGGTGCCAGACACCCCCTCTTAGTGACTGCAAAAGCCAGGAAGCGAATCACCTCCTGCCTTTAACCCCGACCTCAGGGTGGTCTTAGTGAACCTGCACACGCCCCTAGTGCCCTGACTCCTGCAGGGGACAGCTGGGACTCTGGCCCTGTGTCCTCACAGGGGTACACTCCTGCCCTCTGGTCCTGGGCTGCTTCTCACTTCATCCCAAGCCTGTCCCAGGACCCCAGGTCCCTGCAACCCAGCCCCTCCCCATATCTCTGCCAGACCAGAATGAAACATTGTTCCGTCAAGGCCACAGACTGGAAGCTTTTCAGTTCTCTCTATTTCCCTGCAGCCAAGGGGAAGGGGCATGAGAAAAGCAGGTGTCAGGGAAACAGCGGCTGCCCCCCTGGGGTCTTCATCCCCAGTAATGCTTTCTCCCCAGCAGCCTGGAGGACCCCTTCAAACCCCACTGACCAGGTCCTCGGCACCCCCTTCCTTCAACCTCCCTGCCTTCCCGGAGCCCCCGGTGCTAACGGCTGCACCCCCGGGATCTAGTCCTGTGACCTCCACCTCCATCCCGTTCATGCGACTTTCCCTGAGGCCTCCTTGGAAGATCCCGGGGCCCCAGAGGCGTGGCCCCTGCTGCTACAGAGGCCTGAGAGAGGGGCCCGAGGGAAGCGCCAGGGAGTGAAGAGGTCGCCGGGCGCCAGCGCGGCTCCAGGCTGAGAACCATTCCTGCGTTCACTGCACGGGACACCTCGGAACTCACCGCCTGCTGAGGCGCTCCGGGCAGCAGCCTGGCCGTCTGCAAGATGGAATACTGCCCCTGCGTGCCCGACGAGATGGATGCGTCCGAGGCTGACTTCTTCACCACGAAGCCAGCTGCAAACACCAACAGAGCGGGCGCTCACTCGGGGCAGGGCCGGGGGGGACAGGGCGGGGGCGTGAGGGGGCGCCCTCACGCCCTGGGGGGGCTGGCGAGTCTCTCAGAACACGACCCCCTGAGCAGAGCTTCGGCTAGTGCCCTGCAATGGGTAAGGCCGGAGGGCACGCAACCTGAGGGAAGAATTCGGGGATGGGGGTGGCCTGAGGGGTGGGGCACACGCCTTGCACACGTGAGGCCCTGGGTCCAATCCCTGTCAGAGCACAGTCCCCCCCTGTACAGCCATATATATAGTTACACACCACAGGACTACATTTAAAAAAAAAATTGTGCATCTCTGGGCTGGAGCCATAGCACAGCAGGTAGGGCGTTTGCCTTGCATGTGGCCAACCCGGCTTCGATTCCCAGCACCCCATATGGTCCCCTGAGCACCGTCAGGGGTGATTTCTGAGTGCAGAGCCAGGAGTAACCCCTGTGCAACGCCGGGTGTGACCCAAAAAGAAAAAAAAATTGTGCGTCTCTGTGTGCATCTGCGTCTGCGAGCCTGTGTGTGCAAAATTCTTTTCTATCTGGGGAAACTGGCTGGATTGAATTCCTCGTGACGTCATCCATGAGTGAGATTTTAAGAGTACTTTATGACGCAGCACAAACAGCCCAGCCAAAATGGATTCCAATTTTGTAAGCACACGCGCGAGAACCAGGCAGACAGACCTCCATGCACACAGGGTGGAAGAGCCGGTCAACATCATCTCTGGGCGGAGAAAATAATAAACTCGTTTCTTGAAGTATTGTTTTTGGGGTCTAGAGCCACACCCAGGGGCGCTCAGGGCTGACCCCTGGGTTGGGGCCACTCCTGGCAATGCTGGAGGGCCTATGAGGTACCGGGGATGGAACCAGGGTCGGCTGCATGCAAGGCGAGAGCTACCTGCTGTGCTATCTCTCTGGCCCTCCTCCTTGTTGTCTTGAATGTTATTCTTTATATGGACCTATTTTTGTACATTTCCCAAGATAATTTCTAAGTTTCAACGTTTTTGTTTGCTTGTTGGGGGGGGCACACCTGGCAGTGCTCAGGGGCTACTCCCAGCTCAGTGCTCAGGGAATCTGCCATACTGGGGTTCAACCCGGGGCTTCTGGTGGGTCTTCTCAGCTCCTGAAGCTATCTTCTCAAACACATAAACTTTTTTTTCTGATTTATATTTTATCTTTTGAATGAGAAGTTTGCTCGAAGAGGCCCCTCCCCGGCTGGTCCTGCAGGTGTGACTCGGTGAGTCACAGGGTCAGGATGCTCAGCCCTCGGTGTGTGGGGAGATGGGAGCAGGAAAGAGGACCCCGGGTCAGCAGCATGGACAGAGGGCTGGGCCTCGGGGCCGCGGGGAGTCTCCTCCTCCCGAGGAGGAGCAGAGAAGGTTCTGCAAGGTGCTCGAGGGGTCCGGGAGGGGCTGCAACTGTGCCCGCACTCTCCAGCCTCTGGGGGGACGGACACAAAGGAGTCGTCCCGGGACGCGGGGCTCTGTGTCCTTGTGGGCTTCAGATGGGGGGAGGGGGAAAGCCACCAGGTCCGGAGGAGGGGAACCGGGAGAGGGTGGGCTGCGAGAGGGTGGACACAGAGGCCATGGATGGGAGGAGGTGGACCAGGAGTCAATGAGTGAGAGTGGCAGGCTGGGGAGAGTGGACCGGAGATGGCGGATGGGAGGAGAGGAACTGTGTGCAGCACATGGGAGGTAGAAAGAAGTGGACCTCAGACAGTGGACGGGAGGAGGTGGACAGGCAGGCAGCGGACAGGAAGAGGTGGACTTCAGGCAGTGGACAAGAGGCAGTGGATAGGCAGGCAGTGGATGGGAGGAGGTGACAGCAGGCAGTGGACAGGAGCAGGAGGGCAGGAAGCGGTGTGGGGAAGAGAAGCTCTCCAGGGAGGTCTGCCATGCCAGGTGGGCCCGGGCGGCTGCAAGCGAGCGGGGTCTTACTTGGAGGGGGGGGTCTCTGCGGTGGGGGAGCTGGCCGGGGCCTGCCGGGGACGGACAGAGACCTACTCGGAGAACGGTGGCGGGGCTCCCCAGACGTTTCCGGTTCCCACTTTAACACCGCCAGGTCCGCGTCATCTGCAGGACACGGTGAAGGCGAGTCAGGCTCAGGATCGGGGCAGGGCGGGGTCCCCAACGCCTGCTGGGGACAGCTGGTCAGCGCGGGGCCTGGATGTGGGCTGGACGGAGCTGCCCAGCCTCGTGAGGGCAGGAGGCTCCCTCAGAAAGCAGGGCTGCTCACCCTGACCAGGGTGGAGAGCCAAGAGCCTCTAGCGCCGAGGGTCTCTAAACCACGGCAGGGACGGGGCGTCCCCACAGTCCCCTCCAGGCCCCACTGGCCAGCCTGACCTGCGGCTGCTGGAAGCAGCTCAGGGCACCAGTAGATCCTCCTGAATTTTCTGTTTCTAGGCCACACCTGGCCGTGCTCAGCACCACACTCCTGCCGGGGTCTGGGGGTCCACAGATGGTGCCGGGAATGGACCCAGGGTCCACTGCGTGCCAGGCAAGTGCCAGGACCGCGGCATTCTCTCCCCAGCCCCAACCTCTTTCTCGCCCCACAGAAATAGATCACAGCCGCGTTCTGCACCCCAGGGCCTTTGAACACACAGCAGCGCAGCCCGACCCTGACCTCTCGGGCCCAGACTCCTTGTCGTTGGAACTGCTCCTCTCAAGCCCACGGTCTGGGAGAGGAGGGTCCCTCTACCCCAGGACCCCAGTGCCCTCAAGGTGGCAATGCCCACTGCAGCCCGGGAGGTTCCTGGTGCACCCCGGTGCTCACACCAGGAGACCCTACTGGGTTTCCATGGAGGAAGGGCTCGCCTGCAGGCGTGTCCTGTCAGCTGCTGCGTCCCCCCAAGCATCAGGCAGCCACTCCCGGACCCGGCTGCATGTCCACCACAGGGAGCTTCCGGAAATGCCCGTTAGCTGGCCCCACCCATCCCACCTCCTCTGTCAGTGTTCAGCAATCTTGAAGCTGGAGAAGATGCTCCTGGCTCTGGGCAGTCACGAGGGACAGCCCCTCCGATCTGGGGAGCTTCACGCCCCTCTTGGCCACGGGCCTTCCAGGGAACCACCTTTTACTGGGGGTGGGGGCACACTCCGTGGTGCTCAGGGGTCACTCCTGGCTCTGCCACTCACCTGTGGGATCACTCCTTGTGTGGCTCGGGGGATCACAAGAGGACGCTAGGGACCGAACCGGGGTCGGCTGTAGACACAGCAAGTGCCCTACCCACTGCACTACCTCTCCAGCCCCCCTGGGGAAACAGCTTAGATCACTTTCACCCTTGTCCCCTGTTCTCGGCCCCAGCATGGAAAGACTCCCACACCTGCTGGGAACAGTCCCGACCCCCAAAGGGGACCACCGTGGCCAGGAAGGAGTTGCTGGCCACGGCCGAGATGCACCCAAGAATTCTGTGGAGACACACGACTCCACGGTCACCTGTGAGCTGGGAGTGGGCGCTAGGGCCCAGCCACAATCGGGAGCAAGGGGCACGCTGTCCAGCCGCCCAGTACTGGCAGAAAGTGATGCAAAACCTCGTCATTCCGTTATACCCTCGGGCGACCGACAAGCAAGCCACCAGCGCCTCAGACCCCAGATGCTGAGGTTTCTTTGGGACTGGGTGGTGGATGCCCCACCCACGAGGGCAGGGAGGGGATCCAGCGAGCAGCACACAACTGGCACCCACATCCCCCCAGCCCAGAGCTGCAGCCACTGAGCCCCAGAGCCGGGAGCATCACAGCTCTGCCGGCGACGGTGACTTATGGGGGCATGTGCTGCTGTAAATGCCTCGAACCACCACGGTGGGTGGGCGGGGACCCCCAGGGACATCAGCTCGGCCAGGCCTTCCTGGAACAGTGCCCCCTGGAGGTGGGGACAAGCCGGGGCAGGTGAGCAGGGCATTACCTTTGTACGTTGGCTGCGTCGTGGCCAACGCTGGGGGCCGGCCGCCTAGGGGCGCCTCGTAGCCGGGGGCCTGGGGGTGCTCGTCCCTACCTAGCTCCCCATCCAGGGCTGCCGTCGGACTCAGCTCGTCGCCCAGGTCGTCCTCGTCATCCTCGAGAATATCCCCTGGGAGAGGAAGACGAGGGAACGCGTGAGGGCCTCCCCTCCCCCACGATGGTCAGACTTGGAGCACAAGGACAGCAGCCTGCGGGCGCCGTGCCTGGAGGGACGGGACAGGTCCTGGAACCACTGAGGGACCCAGCTTTGGCCCTCCCTGCCCAGGAGCACCCCCCGACGCCTGCCCTGGACCAGGGGGCTTCCCTCCGAGGGCTCCGGAAACTTCCCGAACCCCGCCCGCCCGCCCACTCACCCTCCGACTCATAGTCCAGGCTCGAGAAGTCGAAGCTCTCCTCCAGCAAGCAGGACCCGGCCGTGGGCGACACCGAGGCCGCACTTTCCCGCCGCCGGAGCACCTGGGCCTGCAGCCAGTCCTTGGTCTTGGGGCGGATCTTCACGGCTCTGCCTTTCACCTGGGGGCCACCGGGTCAGCAGCCCCCGTGGCCGGCCCGGCCCACCCCCTCACCCTCGTCCCGAGTCCCAGAGGGTCTCTTCATCCCAGAGACCCTGAAGTCAGGAAACGACCCCCAACGATCCTGTCCTAAAGCTGCACGTCCCCAGATGTACAGACTCGTGGGGTTTCCGCCCGCGGAGCTGGGCCGTGAGCAGATGGACCATGGCTGCCCCCACCGGCCACCCAGACCAGGCCGCGGAGCCTGTGAGTCTCGTCTATATTCTTATGGGAATCGTGACGGTCACTTCCGCCTTGGCCACCCGGGACACTTCCACCCGTCAACACCGCGGGGGAGAAAGACCAGGCCACGGGCCCAGGGAGCAGAGACAGACTCGCTCTCAGGGCTGGGGGTGGCGAGGGGCCAGGGCTTGTTTGCAGCCTGGGCCCAACCCGGGCTCAATTTCTGGCACCACATGGTCCCCTGAGCATCTGCGGGCCGCCCGGAGGCCATGGGAACTGCCCACTCAGGGCCCAGGCAGCACCACGCCCTGGGGGCCTCATGCTGACCCTAACTGGCTGAGCTCACCGCTGGGGTCCCTGAACCTCCCAAGCACTGTCTGGGAGCCCCCCCAAGGCTCCCTGCAAAAGAGGAACTCTCTCCCAAACTCGGGGCACTCAAACCTCAGCGGAGACGCAGAAGGCACGGTTTTAGCTCCTAACCCCAGGGGGCGCTTGGCAGTGGGGGGGCCACTGCCTAGGGCTTCCTGCCCCTGAGTATACTGGCCGCCCTCTCCCCCTCACGCCCAGGCCTGGCTCACCTTCATGCCATCTGCACCCAGGACACTCAGCGCCGAGTGGCTGTCGGCAAACGTCACCAGCATCCGGCCCTGGTTGATCCTGGAAGACCCAGAGTCGGCCTTGGCCACTGCCCCAAGGGGGGCCACGCTCCTGCCCTGGGGGGTCCCCAGCCCGAGGGCAGCCCTTACCTGACCAGCACGATGGTGCCGTAGCTGCCCAGGGTCTCCATGAGCTCGGCACGCACGTCCTCCGGGAACTCGTCCTTCTCCTCCGAGCCCGGGGACTGCAGGTCGACCACGACAGTGGCGTCCAGGGGCCCCTGGGAGGAGGACACTTCCTGGAGCACCCGGTCACGCGCGCTCTCGTCCACCTCCTGGACCTCCACCTCCACGACGGCCAGCACGGGTCTGCGCGACATGGGGGAGGCGGGTCAGCGAGTCCCTGGACGGGGCCCCCCCTGATGATCCCGGTACTTCTAAGGGCCAGCACTGCGGTGGGTGTGGAAAGGGGCAGACACTGCGGGTCCCCCCTACCCCTGCCCACCTTGGACAGAGAGCAGCAGAGACAGAGACGGCAGCGTGGGTGAGGGGCTTGCCCTGCACACTGCAGACCCCAGAGAGATCCCTGAGCACAGAGCCAGGAGTAACCCCTGAGCACCGCAGACGTGGGTGATAAACATGACTGCCACCCATTGCCTCTTTTGTGAACCACAACACCCAAAAGGAGAGAGAGAGAGAACAAAAGGGAATGCCCTGCCACAGAGGTAGGGTGGGATGGGGGGATGGGGGTGGGAGGGATACTGGGACTGGTGATGGTGGAGAATGGGCACTGGTGGAGGGATGGGTATTCAAACATTGTATAACTGAAACCCAAGCACAAAAATTTGTAAGTCTACAACTGTACCTCATGATGTTTCACTAATAAAAAAAAAAAGAAAGAAAATATTATATTCTTCATGAAAATTTGTCTGTGATTATAGAAATGCCATCGAATACAGGACCTAATCACCACATGTGGCTATCAAACACTCCAAACATTGGAGTATTACTGAGGAACTTAACTGATAATTTTATTTACTTTTACTTCATTTAAATATATGGGTCTAATGGCTACCATTACACAATTCTATGTGAATATAGCCACCCAAAAATAACACCTTGGCCTAAAACCTTTTACTATTTTTATTGTTTTACTATTTTTATTGTTTTACAATGTAAAATGTAATATACATTGATTGTAGAAATTAGTCTTCTCCAAATAGTGTGTACATATATATGAAATATAATATGTGTCTATGGATACACATATATCAAGATTCTTAGCTATAAACAATGGGGGGAGAAATTAATATAAAGAGTAGAAAGGAATTATGTTAAAAGATATTAAGTCATTTGTATCATCCCTGGGAAGCCAGAAAATCAGAGTAGGATGCTCCCTGGCCTGTAACAAAGGCACAGCCACAGAGCAGAGCTGGCCAGGGGAGACACCACCATCTCTCTGTTGGTCTTAGTAAAGCTAGCTGCCTTGTTGATGCCACAGATGTGGGGCGTTGGGTATTATCGCATGATCCCCTGCTTTGACTACTTCAGAAAACTCAATCTGCTGCCAACATGCCAAATCAGATTCTGTGTGGTAACTGATGTTTCTGATTCCAAATCTGGGAGAGCAACTGACTGGGCAACTGAGTGGTGAGATAGAGCTCAGGTCACATGTTGATGCTTGAGTTGCAAGAAAGGTTGTAATAGCAAGAATCTGGCTTCTATCGAGAGGGGTATACTTACAGGCCTTATTATCTAAAAAAATCTCTTTAAATAAAAACAAATGTCCAGTATACTTGCCTTCTAGGGAAAAGAGTTTATGAACACATCTCAAACCTTACTCAGTAATGGGAAGAAGAAAAAACCAAACAAAACTTGAAGACCAGGCGAGGAATACTCGTTATTGAGATTAGATTAATTGCTAGCATGAGACACTAACAGCTAACAGAAAACTGGGGGAGGACGTGGGAAGTTAGCAAAGGATTTTGAGAGAAACAATAAAGTTTTTAGAGTAGAATAGGTCTACTTCTATGTCATCCTTTTATAAAATTAACTTTTTTATTGAATTGGCATTGATTTCTAAGGCAACATGGAACGAGAGTGCATTCCTGACATGGGGAGGCTCCAAGTTCAATTTCTAGCACTGTGTTACCCCCCAGGCATCACTGGGGTGGCCCAGGGAAACTCAAACACTGCAGCACTGAGCATCACAGGGCCTAGAATCACCAGGAGTGGTCTGGAGACCCTTGATACTGCTTGGGAGAACCAAAAAGAAAACATCAAAATTCTGAAGCTATTATATGTTTCAGTACAATGTTAGCAAAACACACCACCATCATAGTGCCAATATCTCCCTACAGGGTTCACTATACCCACTTCACCCTTTCAGCCCACTCCACTCCCACCTAGATAATCTCAGCTCTGTGTTCAGCCTAAGGCTCGCCCGCCCCCCACATACACCCACTGCCTTGGATTATTATCCCCTGGTTTGCTTTCTTTAAAAATGCATATAAATCATTCAGTATTTCTTTCTCCTTCTGCATATATCAACAACCTTTTAAATGTCTGTATATTAGTCCCTGGCACAGATGCATCATACATTACTTAATCATCTCCCTACTGACAATCAACTAAGATTTTTAAAAAAATTTTTATTAGTGAGACACCATTTTTGATATATTTTTCTTTAAAGTTTGTTACAATGAGCATCCCAGTACAAACATTGCTACGTACTAGTACAGTCATATCTTTATATAAAATTCCCAGTAAAAGAATTGCTCTATTAGGCGAAACACATCTAACGTGTTGATTGATAATTACAAGTCATTCTCAAAGGTAATAACAATTTATTTTTTCATTCAAGTCTAGGACTAGGACAAAATTATTAAGTCATTCTGTCTTAGGCACAACATTTACAAGTTCTCAAAAACTCTGCTATCATGATTTAAAAAAATTTTGAAGTAGTATTTTAAAAAAATCAAATTAAAAACTAAATGTGATTTTAAAGAGTAAAATTTTTTTATGTAAAGTCAGGATTGGTATTGCCAAATTTTCTTCATTGCTTCAGGTCTGAAACAATACTACTTGGCATGTTCTACCATCTCTAAACATTTTATTAGTTCTCTTGCTCTTTACTATTCTAATATATCACTTTCATTTCATTTCTTTGTTGTTGAAACCAAGCACCTTACGTATATTGAGCATTTTTATTTTTTCTATAACTTTTCCTATTCTCATTGATTCCTTACTTTTTTTTATCTTGAACTTCATATGTCATTGACTTATAACAATTAACTGCATTTAGAGAAACATGTACCTTTGCTATCATATATTTGCATTTTTCTACTTTAAATTTTTCTCTTCAATATTTAATTTTTTTCCATTTGCTTGAAATGTTTATAGCACTGTCCTGTTGTTCATCGATTTGCTCAAGCGGCACAAGTAACATCTCCATTGTGAGACTTGTTACTGTTTTTGGCATATCGAATATGTCAAAGACCGGGGTCACAGCAATACCACTCTTGGGAATATATCCCAGAGAGGCAAAAATGTATAGTCGAAGTGACATCTGCACTTGTTTGTTC
>JAOXYA010080621.1:0-11342 GCA_028565675.1 Sorex palustris
AACCACAGCACTCAAAAGGAGAGAGATAACAAAAGGGAATGCCCTGCCACAGAGGCAGGGTGGGATGGGGGGGATGGGGAGTGGGAGGGATACTGGGATCTGTGGTGGTGGGAAATGGGTTCTGGTGGAGGGATGGGTATCTGATCATTGTATAATTGAGACCCAAGCACAATATTTGTAAGTCTACAACCGTACCTCATGGTGTCTCACTAATAAAAATTTTTAAAAACTCATAATCCTGAATCAAAATAGCAATAAATACTCTCCATCTTGAAAGTAAACAAACAAAAATGTCTGTTGAGTTATTGTTTAAAACTACTTTCAATTTTAATCAAGGTGTCTTTCAAGCAGGGCAAAAGCTCAAAATTCCAATTTTAATCTGGTTCTTACACAGTTGTATAATCTACTTAAGCCCCAAATTTTAAGTTTATTATTAAAAACATCTAGAAAACACTAAGTTTTCTAGTCTCACATGTCATGTTAGAGGGAAACTGTGATTAGGACCCTGAAACCCTAAACGTAAAATGTAAAACCTTTGATTTTATTGTTTAAATATATTTATATTTTCATTTAACTAAAATATGTAATGATAAAAAGACATATTATTTAGGCATGTTTGAATTATTTACTACCAGAGAGTACATTTGAAGTGCTTTATGATGTCCTCTAAGTATGTGATCCAAAGGTACCAAACCTACATGGAATTGAGGTGGGAAATATAGAGAAATCCATACTAATTAGATTCAGTGCTCAGATCAAGGTGTCTTTCAAGCAGGGCAAAGACTCAAAATTCCAACTGGCAGGTTTTCACATGTTTGAGGAAGATAAATAAGGGCTTTCCTAATTCAATAAATGGCAGTTTTTGTTTTCAGCATATTATTGAAACTTTCACTCTGCGTGGGACTTCCCATTACCTTTCAGCCCAATGTCTTTTTCTGTTATTTTCTGCCTACTTTTGCTTCTTTCTGATTATAAAACGTGACTTATTGTGAAAATTCCAGCACTACAAAAAAACTCTGTTGTGAAAATTCCAACATATAGAAAAATATAACTCCAGTAAAATTTGTTTTCATCTCAATAACCAGAGTTTGTGTACCATACTATTTTGGAGTAACTAGAATTATTGCTGTTGTTTGGTGTCTTTTTAAAAAAATTTTATTAGTGAGACACCATGAGGTACACTTGTAGACTTAACAAATTTTTGTGCTTGGTTTTCAATTATACAATGATCAAATACCCATCCCTCCACTAGTGCCCATTTCCCACCACCATGGATCCCAGTATGTTTGGTGTCTTTTAAAGAAATGTTGGCTGTATAAATTGCTTTTTTTTTTCAACACCATACATGGTGCATGTGTGTTTATGTCATGATTTCTAAAGTCTGCAGTATATTCCACTATGGGGTTATATGATCTTTTGTCAATCTCTTCTTCTCAGATATTATCTTCACTTATGTTTTGAATCTCGGCTACTTGTTGATGAGTTGCTTTTCTAAAGTGGTATTAGTGTATATATCACCAAAATCTGTCTCTGGTTTGTTCCATCTTTAATAACTTGAGGTGTTATCATTACTTCTAACCTTTGCGTACTTAAGAGGTGAAAATTAGCATCCCATTGTCATTTTAATTTTTCTTTGATTATGAGCAAGCTTGAACATACCTTTTCATATGATAATGAGACACTTGCTCTTTTATGAATTGCACTTTCACTTCCATTGATCATAGTTCTGTTAGTGAGGCTTTGTATATATTCAGACTATTAGTCCCTTAAGGCATGTCTCAATTAGAAAAGCGCCTGCCTTGCTGTTGTGAGACCCTAAATTTGACTCCCAGTGCCACTCACAAGTGCTGAAGGAGCTGCTGGCATCTCTGTTCCTTGGGAATTCAGGTGATGCCACAGAGTATGTGATTCATGGCATCCACGTGTCTATGAGAAGCCTGGTCATCACAATAATAACAAAAGAAAAGGAAAGGGAAAGGGGAAAGTAGTAACCTATTGAGAAACCATTTATAGACAGAAAATTATGAATTGGTTTTATTACCTAGAGATGGTTTTCAGCATAGACTGCCAGAACTAGACCATGAAATCGGGAGTAGACATTCAAACCATAGTAATTGGCAGCCAGGAAAATACTGTTCTCCCAGAGAGGACTTCTCAAAGGAAATGAAGCACAGACCAAAAGGGACTTATTTTCCCTGTGGTGGCCCACTTAGTAAAATGATCTAGTCTGTGACCCATTTTAGCTTTGGCAATTTCTGGTCATTGCTTATGTCCCTAGAGAATTAAATGCATTATGGAGTCACCAATTGAGGTGTTTTAGAGAGAAAAAAAAGTATTTGGCAAAACCTTATTTAGGTCTTCTCAGATTTGTTTGTGTAAAGAGCCTTAGGCATCAAGGTGAGAAGTGGGTTGATAAGTGCCAACCCCTTCCCAACCCAGGTTCTTTTCCACCTAGTTTTTATGGGTCTGCACACTAAGGGCTGTTTGTGTGCTCACCGGTGGTGAATTGTAGGAGCTTTAGAGACATGAAGAACACGAGTCTTTCTTGTTGAAAAAGTGCAGGCCTTTGTTTATGGCCGTCTGACTTCTCTGCCTCTCCACACCTGGCTTCCTTCCAATGCTTTCCTTCCCCTTGCTTTCTCAGAGAGGAAGAAGGTTCTAGCAAAGTGTGTGTGTGTGTGTGTGTGTGTGTGTGTGTGCACTTTAATAGTAGATAGGAAATTTTTGTTTGTATTCGTGAGTTTACTGTTTATTTGGGGCACATCAGGTGGTGCTCAGGTCTGACTGGCTCTGTGTTCTGAGATCACTCTTGGTGGGGCACAAGGGACCCCATGGGGTGTGAAGAATTGAATCCAGTTAGATAGACTGTGTGCAACACAAGCACCTCCTGACTCACTGTATTATCTCTCCAGGTCTAGAAAGGGAACTTTTTATTTATTTATTTATTTATTTATTTATTTATTTTTGCTTTTTGGGTCACACCCAGCTATGCACAGGGGTTACTTCTGGCTCTGCACTCAGGAGTTACTTCTGGCGGTGCTCAGGCTACCATATGGGATGCTGGGAATAAAATCCAGGTCGGCCATGTGCAAGACAAACGCCCTACCTGCTGTGCTATCTCTCGAGCTGCCCCTAGAAAGGGAACTTTTTAGAGTAAAAAACCTTACAGCTAAGATTTGAAAATCAGAATGAGTCATATCAGACGTGCCATTTCAAAATTATAAGAATATTTTTGCATTACTTTGCCCTTATTTTGCAGAGGCTGATAAAGTATTGAAAGACACAAAACTAGATTGTGGACTCATGTGTTTCAAAAAGAGAATATTAATCACATGAGTTCAAAGTGGAGGGGGAACACTTATTCAAGCCCATACTGTAAAAAATATAACCTACCCCCTTGCTGAGCTTTATGTGGAAAGGTATTTCCACCTTACATGGTGGTGACAATCTGACATCAGCTACCATGACATCAAAATCAAACAAATGTTCACTGCAATAGAGGAACTGTCTTCCTGGAGGTTTGGGGTGGGGTAATATTCCATGAACCCTTTTTGAAACCCCTTCTCTCTGGGTGCTCAGGGGTGTGGTGGGGGACATCCACCAGAAGAGGACCTATGACTTGCCTCCTCCTTCTCTTCATAGCCCCCATGAACCTCCCTCTTGCTCACCCTCAGCTGTCAGCTTAATTCTTTGTCCACACTTTTTGGGGGAAGGAGTCCTCAAAAAAAGTGCTTAGGGGATCCTGGGGTCACTGACAGGAAATTTTGGCCAAGTAGTTTGGAGTTTCAATGTGAGAGCCCAAGGATGCTCAAGCACAGGGCCACCCCACCGTGTTAGGGACATTCAGGTACAAGGGTGTGCACTAGAATCTCACTCCCGGTTTTATGCAGTACCATCATGAAAAATAATGGATTTGGTGGGCTCACTAACCAAATTATAATGAGAAACTTTTCTTTCAATCTCTATATTCAGTTACCCAGACATAACATGGTAGCAATTACTTACATGTTACAGAAACCTTAAACATATAAGTATTAACTGGCTTCCATTTGCTAGTAACTCCTAGAAAGCACAGTCCTCTCTAGAATGATAGAATACTTTACTCACCAGCATTTGGAGCTCCTCTTTGATCCTGGGAACTTCCTGGAATCTCCAAGGGGCTCCTGCCATCTGCTGTAGATCCAGGGCACAACTTTACCTGAGTAGCTTTCATTCTTCATTCGTTTAAGGGAACCGTGACAGCGTGTCCGCTAGGCACCTAGGACATCTTGTGAGGACTGTCAGTCATAGTTGAAAAAACCCTAAACAACCTGTTCTCTGGCAATATTCCAGCCACCACCAAAGTCCTCAGAAGTGTTTATGCTCCTTCTTCCTGTGCTTCAGTGAGTGTTCTTGCCTAGAGCTAGGTGATGCTCCTTGAGTTCCCCTTAACAAAGTATTGCTATTGGGGTGGGGGGGCGAGTACAGGAGTTAGGCACTTGCCTTACATGTGCCTTATCTGACATCTATCCCAGGTACCACATATGAACCCCTGAGCCCTACCAGCAGTGATCCCTGAGCACAGAGTTCCCCCAAAAAAGATATTGATATTATAACCATACAATGTTGATTGTATTCTTATGTTGAGAACATACCAGGAGAAGTATCACTGTCACTGTCATCTTGCTTTTCATCTATTTCCTCAAGCAGGCACCAGTAACATCTCCTTCATCCTAGCCCTGAGATTTTAGAAAGAGCCACATTTGAGGCTCTTTTAGGGTCAGGAGAATGAGACGCATCATTGCTACTGGTTTTTGGCATATTGAATATACCACGAGGAGTTTGCCAGACTCTGCCGTGTGGGAAGGATACTACCAGGAGAAGATGAAACTTTAATATGGAAAATTATTTCCTCTCTTTAATTGACTCTATTGTTTAAAACACAGAGCTGGAGAGGGTGATGAGTAATAACCAGACTGACATCAGATAAACGGAGGTTTCAGCCTGTCATTGTCACACACCAGTTGTGCCACCCTAGTCAAAGTGCTAATCTCTCAACCTAGACCCTTCATCTAGAAGGGGGAATAGTATGACTCATATGAGAGCTGAAACATCAGTGAAATATGAGAATGTTTGCAAAGCTCTGTACAGTGCCTGGACAAATGTGCACATGCTTTATTATTTAAAAACATGATCAATTTCTTTGAGTAAAAACAGGCAACGGTTTGATGAAAGATTTGATGAAGGATAGAATTTAACTTTCAGTGATGAACTTAAAAGTTGTACATATGGGGGCTGGAGTGATACCACAGTGGGTAGGGCATTTGCCTTGCACTTGGCCGACCCAGGTTCGATTCCCAGGATCCCATATGATCCCCTGAGCACTGCCAGAGATAATTCCTGAGTGTAGAGCCAGGAGTAACCCCTGTGCATCGTCGGATGTGACCCAAACAGGAAAAAAAAGTAGTACACATGGATGTTGCTTTATAATCGTGTAGGAAGCTTATTACAATACAATGTTACTTCGACATAAACTGTTTGAAAATAATCCATTTCAAGGGGCTGGAGAGATAATAAAGAAGATAGGGTGATTCCCTTGCACAGAGCTCACCAGGGTTCGATTCCTAGTCGAATCTGAGACCCTCCAGAAGTAACTATTGAGCACAGGGCCAGGAGTAAACCTCGAGTACTGCTGGGTGTGGCCCATACCACTCAAAATTTTTTTAAAAATTCAATTTAGACATAAAAAGAGAATCCCAAAAGAAAACTGTCACTCTACCAAGACAAGTAATTCTGCACAGTAATCAAGAAGGATAACTGTAATCAGGATTTCTAGACAATGTTCATTAGGCTGCCTGCAATATTAATGCTGGCCAAAGACCCTCTTTCAATGAATTCGGTCGTTGTGCATTATTGAACACTGCCACCTGGTGGAAAGTTATGCCACATGCAAGCAAGGAAGTCACTAAGATTGTTATCAGGACAGTTTCTTCCGGTGTCCTCCTCAACCGCAGTGGCTTCAGCTTCTTGATTTGGGCTCAAGCCAGTGGAAGAGCTGTGGAGTCCTGCTGTGCAAATGTTTCTCCATCTGCAACCAGTTGTCAAAATGACACAAAGACAAGAGGGTGGTATTCTTTCACTGAAGGCTGGCTTGGTCACGTGACCACATAGCAAGCACAAGCTCTTCTGCTGGTACATCTCCTCCATCACACTTTAGCCCTCAATGCCTTTTGTTTTCTTACAAAAACATGTCATTATTTAATTGATTATTTGTAAGTCCCCTCCACTGGTCCTGTTGCCCCCAGTGGGAACAGAAAGATGCTACCTGCAGGTAAGACCTGTAAGTTTTATTTCTCTGCGTTACCAACATCAAGCATAAAGATTGACACTTCATAGAAGATAGAACATTCTGTCACTTAAACAATTAAAAATGGAATAATACAGCTACTCAAACCATTATTACTCTGTATTGTTTTCCACTTGTCTAGCAAAGAGCTAAACTCTGCACAAATGCCTTTCTGTTTAATCTTTATTATCACCTTGCTGGGTGTATATGAGTTCACTGCCCATGTATAATCAGACATTTCTAGTTTGAAGTATTTTCTCATTTCAATAATAATATTTCCTCTTTGCTCAGCATAATAATGTCATGCATGATCTGAACCCCCCCCCCACACACACACTTTGTTTTTACGATCTGAACTATGTGTTCATTCATTATACCATTGCAAAGCTGAATGTCACAGAACTGAAGCAATGTCTCAGTTACTCAGCACAAATTTAAGATCCAAATTTTGTCTACTCCTAAAGGTTTTGTGCTGTTTTCATTATAATCTACTATGAACTACATGAATAAAAAGAATTTTTGTGGCTTGGGAGATAGCTCAATGGGTAGGCGGGAGGGTTGCATATCTAGCATGCACAGAGCCGTGAGTTCAATCTCTGGCACAGCATGGCCCTTAAGCACTATAGGACCCATGCTCCAAGCTTTTATATATTTCTACCCTCCCCTATCATCACTGAAAAAAGTCTTTCTTAATTCTCTCTTGGAAATCCAGGCTGGGGTATTGGTTAAGCATGAAATGTCTTACACCCAAGCTATATATCAGGCTGCATTTTTCTATAGCCATAGATATCTTAATTGGTCCAAAGATATTCTCTCTTCACTTCAAAGATAATGAGTTAGCTAAGACTTACTGAGATTTTAGTATGGGGCAGACAGGGTTCCAATGATCTCCTTTAGTTCAAATTCTCAACTAATTCTAAAAACTTCACCAGTAGTCCTGTAAAAGAGGTCCTTGTACCACTTTACAAACAAGGAAATTGAGGCATAGGATATAACTCCCAGGGCTACCAGGATACGACGCTATAACCTTGTCTTGAAACCAGGCAATCTGCCTTTAGGATTCACTTCTCAGCATCTCTCAGTACTCCTCCTCACCTCAGAGCATTTTTTCAGCCCTGGAAAACCTCAGGGCCTCTCCCCTGGCTATCCCACTTCCCAGGATGTTACAGCTCTGAAACTGCAGAAACAGGTGGGGAGTTAGCACCCCCACGCCTCTGTCTGCAGCCCCAGCCTACCCAACTTTTGAATTAGTTTCCATCTGTGGGAGCAGCAATTCCCTACCCGAGCCAAAGAGAGAGGCCAGACCAACATAGCCAAGATCCAAAAATAGCTTCACTGCAGCAAGCAAAATAGTAATGGAGGGAAGGAAAATTCTTCTTTAATTCTGGCCATTTCTCAAAGACCGCCCACTCAGCTTATGTAAGCAGCATTGGTGATTGAGTACTACCACACAGCCCCAGAAATCTAGGGCAATCCTGCCAATTAGTGCTTGCAAAAAGTTATTTTGGTGCCACCCTCATGCACTTTGGAAAACTTGACCCTGTGCTTATTGAATTGTATATCCCATCTCTCCAAGAATCCTAGGCAAAATGCTTCATCACAGTCTCCCCAAGGACAAGGTCAATGTCATTTTAGGAGTATCATTTCAGATAACTTCTACATTTCCTTCAACCATTCTTCCAAACCAACAGGCCAAGATAATTTTCAGGGATACTGTAGGATAATGAGTCTGGAGAATCAGCAGAATAAATTCTAATTCCAATTGTAGTATTTATGACCATCTTCACCAATTTCAAGCTCCCATCATATTGTCACTGAGCACAGACTTGGAAAGAGATGCACAAAATAGAAAATCTTGCAAGCATGTGGGAAAGTAGGATTAAAGAGTATATAGTATTTTCATCTTAAATATAGTGTACTTCATTATAAGTACTAAAAACTCCACTTGAGAATTGCTCTATTTACTAACCAGCTGGCAGCAGTCCCAGACTTTGCTTAACTTGACCCTTGTAAGTTAGGACCTGTGCTGCCAGGACATGACTACTTTCTCAGTGTTTACAGTTGAGTTGGGGAAAAACTATCAAAGTGTTAAATTCTTTGTGAGAAGGAATACAAGGTACTGTGGGAGCATTTGTGGGGCAGATACTGCTGAGTTGGGTTTGGGGGAAATTTTTCTAAGGCAAAAACATCTAACCTGAGACCAATTAACTATTGACTACATGGAGGGTGGTTAGGGACCTCCAGTGGGAGGAAACAGGTCTTGAAGGAAATCATAACACAGAAACATTTAGAAATATGATGGTATTTTGTTATGACTGACATGAAGAATTCAAGTTAAGAAAGTGACATGAAGTACGACAGCCTAAGAAAGAAAAAGGCCTGGCCATATAAACCCTAGAGGAAGAGCATAGGTTAAGGTTGTGGGTATTTATTGTTAACTTATATATGAGGACACTTGGGTTGAATTTCATTTTAGCAAGATCATTGTATCTGATGCATGGGAAACAGGTGGAACGGGGGATGAGAGAGGATTCTACCACGATCTCAGAGAGAGAAAATGTTGTTTGCTTGGTGTAATGGCAAAGACAATGGGGAAGAACAGATGGGATCAAGTCACTTAACTGCTGGAAAAAATTACTGCTGGGGGCAGAGAGGGAGGCAGTGCAGTGGGAAACAACATCAAGAATTGATATTCAGGGGTCAGAGAGACAGTACAGTGGAAAGGGCTCTTGCAATCAACCCAGATTTGCCCCAGCATCCCATATGGTCCCAAGAGCATGACCAGGAGTAATTTCTGAAAGAAGAGCCAGGCACAATTGCCAGTTGTGACCCCAAACCAAAATAAAAAGAACTGATACAAGGGTTTTGACAAAAGCTACCTGGTAGATAAGGGAAGTAGAAGACAACAAAGGCAGAATGTGTGACTCATTGAACAACAGATGATCAGTTTAGCATTAGGTGTTTTAAATGTGATGTCCTAAAGATGACAATATCCAGAAATCTGCTAAATGAATTCGTAGGATACAATCCAGACTGGAAAACAAATTTGAGTTATCAGCAAAGTGATGATAACCAATGGCATGTATGTGGGTGAGATCATTTAGAGATGAGGCACAGTCATTCATAGTTATGAGAACTTCTGGCTAGCACTGTCCACATGCTTCATTTATCTTCCCTGTAGCACTGTAGCACTGTCCTCTCTTTGTTCATCTATTGGCTTGAGCGGGCACCAGTAACGTCTCCATTCTGAGACTTGTTGTTACTGTTTTTGGCAACCGAATACCACAGTGAGCTTGCCAGGCTCTGCCATGCAAGTGGGATACTCTCAGTAGCTTGCCAGCCTCTTCGAGAGGGATGGATGAACCGAACCCGGGTTGGCCGCGTGCAAGGCAAATGCTCTATTTAAAACAAAGCAAGATTATGTGGCTGATGAGGATCTTGAAACTCCCCATTCTAGCCACCAAGGAAAGAACTCATGCTCAAGGAATCTTCTCCATAGTCATTAAAACAGTCTCGAACATAAGCATAATAATATGTCCATTTTGTGCATGAGCATACTGAGGCTAAGATATGACTCCTGCCCAACACTACCCATAAAAGAATGGATCTGGATTGGAAACTGATCTATCTGACACTAACACCTATGCTTTAGACTATAATATGGATTGTTTCAGAGTCAAAATATACAGACTAAGATAAAAAGAGCAGAAGATTAGGGCTTGAGGAAGACAAGGAAGATTGATGAGTGGAGGTGGGAAACTAGAGGTTTGTTATTATTTAAGATAACTAAAGTAAAAACTTCACTGGAAACAAGGTAATTGGCTTACCCCATTAAGAATATATTTATCTCACCCACTTTGCTGCTGAATAGCCAAACCACACTGTATTGCTGAGGAAATCAAAACAATGTAGTGCTGGAATAAGGATAGACTCTCAGAACAATGGAATTGAACTGAGAGCCCAGATACAGCTACCGAGAGTATTTGATATGCCAGACACAGTAACAACAAAGTCTCCAATGGAGCCGTTACTGGGCCCGCTTGAGCAAATCGACGATCAACGGGAAGGGCCTTTACCTTTACATGGACAGTTAATCTTCAATAAAGGAGCAAAAAAATTCAAAGAGGAGCAAGCCTCTTCAACAAGTGGTTCTATAAACCTGTTCAAACACATGAAAAAAATATCCAGACCTCTAACCCCAAGCACAAAGGTCAAATCAAAATGTATTAGAGACCTCGATATCAGACTTGAATTCATAGATTATATTAAGAAAAATATAAGTACAATATTTCATGACAATGATACTATGGTATTTTCAAGGATTCAATGTCAATGGCCAAGCAAATGGAAACAAAGGTAAACAAATGGGACTATATCAAACTAAGAAATTTCTGCACCACAAGGGATATGATGTCTAGAATAAAAAGACATTCTACAGATTGGGAGAGAATATTTACCCTATACTCATCTGATAAAGGGTTGATATACATAAAGCACTGGTAAAACTTTACAAGAAAAGAATCAACCAACTTCATTAAAATATTGGGATAAGAGATGAACAGAAACTTCCTTTAAGAAGAAATACTGATTATACCCAAAGATATAAGAAAAATGCTCTGCATTACTCAAAACCAGAAAAATGAAAATTAAAACAATAATGAATTATCATCTCATACCAATGATACTGATACACATCACTAAGAACAAAACCAGTCCTGGCATGGATGTGGGGTAAACAGGACCCTCTTTCACTACTGGGAACTATTCACTGGTCCAGCCTTTATGGGAGACATGGAAAATTATCAAAAAACTAGGAATTGAGCTTCCCTATGACCCTGCAGTTTCACTTCTTGGCATCTACATCAAGGGTTTAAAAACTATCCAAAAAAGACTGACACTCCTATGTTCATTGCAGCACTATGCACAATAGTAAAAACCTGGAAACAATCCAGGTCTACGAACAGATGATTGGATCAAGAAACTACAGTTCATATACACATTAGAATGCTATTCAGAT